>QEWY01001987.1:59285-146733 GCA_006503575.1 Baylisascaris schroederi | reverse complement strand
CCCCCCCCCCCCCCCCCCCCCCCCCACTATTTATTGCTGGCTAAGTTTTCCGTCCACTTTTCTAAAGACGAAATATTCTTGAATTTTCCTAAGTAGGGAATTCGTATTTTTCCCGCGATAAAAGCAGTTTTGTGGCTGAGCATTTCTCCGTGTGATATGGGCTTTCCTCTTATGCTTCCTGAAAAGATTTTTGGTTTGACTCTACATTTCCAACTGAGTAACGAATACTCCAAAGTAACTTCGTGTTTACTTTTGAGCTTAACGATAGCTTAGGAGCCAAATGCATTTGCTGAATGACTCATGCATCTATACAACATTGATTTTTATATGCATTTACAAACTCCGGATACGCACTGTGACGAACTCGAATGTGTGTATTTGTCTGGCCGTCCACATTTTCAATTTTGAATTCATTGAAGCTTAATTTACAAAATTCGGTGATGCAATGTACAGCATAAAGTGATCACCAGTAACACATTTCACATTCATCTATCACCTTCCAAAAATGCTGCAGACTTAAAAGGCCACTCTACGCCGTTAGGATTTTCATCTGACACCGATCTAATCACAGCTAAAGAGATCTTTTGTGAAGCACTTCTGAGCATGATCGGCTATTTAAGTGTTAGGGCGCTACCACATATTTGCCTCTTTGTGGGTGATTTATGAAACTAGTCGATCAAGCAAACGAGTTGCAGGAGCCTATATTCATAACAGGTGCTTTGAGGTGCTTCTTTACTTGACCTTTTATTTTTCGTCATAAAGACAAGGAAAAGCGGTCCTATCGGTACTCAGCAGTCGAAAAAAAAGCAAATCATATTTTGAAAGAATTGAAATACGTATGCAACTGCCGCAAAATTCTGCAAAAGTTTTCTAATGTTCGAGAGTGTAGTTGTTAGTGACAATCATAATTTAAACTTAAAATGATTTTTGTCCCATTTTATATTGCTTAACATATTTCTGTAAGCTGATGATCTTTTAGGAAATCTACTACAACAGATTAATCGCACTCATCTTAAATTATGAAAATATTTTATTACAATTAGCAGAAATATGAAAAATTGGGCGTGTCGTATAAACATTCGTGCAAAATGATTTTTGCTTATATATTGATGCTCTTTTATGTTCACTTTTTTGAGCATGTAGTTTTCATTCATTTCATATGTGGTACGAAGATGAGTTTGAATTTTTGCTTTCTTCGCTGTGATCGAAAACTCAAGAACATACTCGACCGGAAGTTCTTTTATGAAATGGAACATATTTCGCTCATTTCACCTAAAATTATTTGCTCGATCGTGAAGAAATACAGGCTAGATCGATTCATTTGCAGTGGATTTTAGTATAACTAAGAATTAAAAGAATCGGAATGTCACTAGAGAGATGGCTCGTCGGAAATTCACGAGAAGTTGTTTTGTTTTAAGTTTCCTCCTACTATGTAATTAAACTCATTATGTAAACGACCGATTGATTTTTGATGGAATATCGATGAAAGAGTTGTTTACGTAAGGAGGCTACATTTTACGATATTGTTGAGGCATTGGGACGTCTGAAAGAAGTGTGGCGTTGCATTTTCACATCACCCTTAAAGAAAGGGAATATATAAATTACAACTGCACAACGAACAATGAGCTGGTTGTATGAGCGACTTTATTATATCTTTCCACTATTGAGTAGCAGTGTGCTCACTCTGCAATGCCACTTATGTTCACATAGTGCTTCCATTGTCGACGCTACAGCTCACAAATGCGATTCGAGAGGATTCTGTGAAGGTATAGCGTTCAAAAATTTCTACACATCCAACTTCAGCTCCAAATTGAGCCGTGAGGAAGCATAAGTGAATTACTAGAATATTTCTATCGATGATGGTGCTAGAATATTGTTGAAAAATGGAAGAGATGAGATTATGATGTGTTTGTTCGATAAATGCCAAAACTTATGGGAATAAACAAAACAGCTTTGCTATGATAAAACTATAATTCCTTTTTAAAATACAGAACTGCTTTAAATAGAAAAAAAGAATCACCGCTGACTTTGGAAATTACTATTTTCCCAGGGATATTTTCCCTCTATAAGCGAAGTTTCAGTCGTTCATAAATTTCGTCTTATGAATAATGCCATTTTTAATCCAAAATCTGTACATTTTTTCGGTTATGCACAGCTTAATCTTTTTCAAGGAAAGTGGTGCTCACAAACGCTAATGGATCAACGAATTCAATATGGCTGTGATGAGACGTCACCACTCGACGGAGTACGACTGGATTTTCAATCGTTTTGCCATACTGTTAACGTTCAAGGGCGCCGTTCGTTTGCCTACTGTTACTGTAAAGATGGAGACTACTGTAATTCAGCACGTCCGCATACATTTAATCTTCTTCCTATAGTTTTTCTTTTCCAGTCATTGCTGATTTCATAAGTCGACTGAAAAGTTCATGCAAGATGAGAAATTTTGCTCGCCGTCGAAAATAACAGCACTTTCACCGGTAAATTTGAGTAACCTAGGTGACCATTTGGTGGTCTTTCTAAAGTTCAGTCCAACACCTCCCTTCCATTCATTTTTCAATTCTTTGTTTTAATGAAAAATCGCAAAGTATGAAGTGATACTGTTGCACAACCTGCATCAGTAATACCAATATAGAACTTGACGAGTTTTATGTGTACGGGTTTATCCGTTCAACTGTACAGCGATTGTGGTGTGTTTCTATGCCCTATTTTCTTAGTTGACTGTTATTCTTGAGATAACAATAAACTCACATAGTGGACGACCCAATATTATTCATTGCATTACTGCGCAAAATATTTTGAGCACTACAGTGTTCATCATTGGCCAAGGCCTGCATTTTCTTCACTAATGTAAGCGAAAACTTAAGGCTAAAAAAGCTTATGGCTAGGGCATCGTGGTTTCTGCTTCGAGGGCATCTTTACTACCATTCAAACTACGTTTTTCACCAATTATATAAATTGGAGTAAAGTTTTGGAAGCCGATGACGTTAAAGACACTTACACATATTTCAATTAACTAATTAATCAGATATGCAGCAAACGATGACACAATTAAATTAAATAAACAGCACGAAATAGCAAGTATGGAGCTTCTGTTGAGTTCGCATGGGGAGAGCTAACTCAAAATTTGCAATCAGTTCGATTTAGATGGTTTGGTGCAAAAAGATGCAGCGAATAATGTATGGCGGTCGTATAAAATTTTGACGATACTTGCTTTACATTCCTACTGAATTTGAATTTGCCCTTAGTTTTTCCAGTTAGAAAATTCGCGTATGGTCAATGTAATTCTGGAAGTCTGCCACCCAGAGAACTGAAGTAGGAATGCTCTGAGACCAAGTTTGATATAAGCGCATTAATTCGTGTTGGCAAGCACTCACGACAGAAGTGTTTTTTTTCGTCGAAGAGAATGTGGAGAGGGAGGGGTGATGGACTCATAGTTTGGTGACCAAGTCGCATTCATAAGACAGAGTTACATTCATAAGACAGAGTGATATAAATGTCTAACTGGACTTGAAAGTATGTTGGTTGGTGTTGAAATAAATAACGTTAATAACCTGTTTTGGCATTGCCATTAAGATGACAGACAAATTTCTGTCTGATATCTAATCAATTTCTGTCTGATATCTAATAAAATGAGAGGCAACAAACCTTGAAAGGTTTGTTGCCTCTCATTTTATTTTACTGCCTAATTTTCAGTGTATATTACTTCTTCATCCAAAATCTTTTGTTCTCTTTTAATCAGAATAAATCAACTGAAAATTTTAAAAAAAATGATTTTTCCATATTCAAATGATTTTTCGAAACTCTCCAAAATCGTATTATTTCAAAAGGACATTGTTGCTTATAATTTTCACGCCACCAAAAGTAAAAAATGTGGATTTTATACGAAGCTTCATGTTTGTCTATCCTTATGAATTAAATCTGCATCGGTCCGATAAAAGAAACCATCTCGTTGAACACAAAACAATCATTTGCAGCGATTGGATTTTTTTGCTCATTATTATCGGTCCATTAATGAACTTCTTCTTGCTGCTCTGCTCCCAGAACTTCTGCTAAATTGATTCGGAGGGAGTGTTGAGCCGGTGTTTTCTTTTGCACGCAGATGAAAATCTCTTCTTTAAGATTATAGGATTGCTCTCATCATTCGAGTGATTTGAGAAGCTTAATTAACTGCAAGGAATTTTTTACCATCCTCATGTCTTTGGAGTGTTATTTTAAAAGGCATTTTCTCAACGATTTCCTCGGCGCTATCAATTCGTTCTTTGGGAAGAAATTTAGTTCTAGCTGGATGTTTAGATAAGTTATGCCTAGATTCCAGGAATATATTCTGCTGGCTTTTTTCATCATTTCTACCTATGAACGGCAAATATAGCTTTCGTTTTCTTTGCTGTGTATTTGAGCATTGTGATGTTCGATAATTGTAGAGCAGATATATCATCGTTCCCACGGCCTCATTATTTCCTTCATCTTAGGTGATAACGTGCCCACAAACAACTCATCTGGGACTATGCTTTGTTCTCGCCTCATCGTTCAGAGATCAACCACCGAAAACGCCTCAAACAGAGTTATCTCGTCACCCGATCACTCCTTGAAGGCACCACCTCCTCGCCGATGATCCTATGATGGTCAGTCGACTATGATCCCACCTACGATCGACAGTCGTGTTTGCCGCGCAAAATTCTTTTGATGTCATATTCACAAGCACCTTTCTTATGCGATTGTGCACCCCCTTCAGCTAACCGACCAGTCTTATAAATTGCAATAATTGGTTTAAAAAAAGCGAGATAATGCCCTCTCTTCTTCATTAATTTCGCCACACTTAGAAATCTTCCACCAGCGCTTCGTTTTTCTACAAGCCTAACAATGCAGAATGATAAATCAATTGGTGCAAGATGCAAGTATTTTCTTCCTAAGTTTGTGTATCTACAACGTCCAATAAATTCGGTGGGTTAACCTGAAATATGAAGTATGATGTTATCCTGCCGTGCACGTTAAACACATCAAACTTTTGTATTTCCCGATTCTTTTGTCCTCCAGTTGAAAACAATCGATTGGCAGACACACATACGAATGCGCAGACACGATGTCGCATTTTTGGAAACTGACCTTAGAAAAGGCATAAAGCCGAATCTTCATGAATGAATTATGCGACTCGCCGGGTTAATTTAAAAGCTTTTGAAGTTGGCTGGTGGGTTCAGTCGAGTGCAAAAGCTCTTGTGTGTCATCTCCTGTTCCTTTGCTCTTTGCTTCTGTTTCTTAGAAGCGGAATGCCATCACCCTTTAAATGTTTCTCCACTCTTCCTCAATGGAAGATTAATAAACCCATTTTGCCTGTTTTACTTTTTACGGAGTCAAATGTATTTTGGATCAGCTGATTTTCTACTACTTATATGCTAATCTACAATCTTTTGGTTCGCAACTGTATTTTCTGCGCTGTCACCTAAGCTTCGGCATCCTTCTAATTTTGGTCCTTTCGTACTTTTTTGAATATCTAGAAAAAATATCCCGTCGCGGGTCCATTTATGTATGCTCCTTTCTTATATTCTGCATTCTTCTGTAGGGCAGTCTCACCTCCCACCCAAAACAAAACAACTATGGCCTGAGGTAGTTCTTTAACTGGAAAGTTATGCATCAGCTGAGCAAGTTACATGTTCTTAAAAGTTGCGTAACACATCACATTATACAACTCAACATCCTCGTATCACTTCTCCTCCTTTTACCGTACTCACTTTTATAAAACACAGCTTGTGTCAGTTGCGAAAGGTTTCCCAAAAAGGTAAGTATAAGTATTACTGAAATGAAGTATCCTAAGTGCCCAAATTCTGCGAAGGTGTGACAGCAGTATGTAAACATCCTAGCTCGTAAAAAACAAGTTGCCTCTCCTTTTTTCAAGTTAAAAATGAAAAATCATTGCAATGCAGAAATTTCTCACCATCAAAATTATCTTCTATTCATTTCCAACCTGTAAATGCATTGAGATGGGAGTTATTATCTTTTACTTAAGCTGAGAAGAAAATCGATTTGAGTGGCGATTTATAAGCGATCATAGAAAATACAACTGTACTTAATTTATGAATCCGTTAATACTAGTGCTAATGGAAACGCTTATGGAAATCGAATTGCAAATGTATCCGTATAAAAGCGTTATATTTAGTTTCCAATTAAGTTTTATTTTGTTTCCGACCACAGTGATAATAATTCTAGTGTTGTTCGAGTGAATACTTCGATCAGTGAATGGCTACAATGAAGATGATGATCGCTTTCTTCTTCATTATAACAGCTATTCAAGTCGTAAGTGTTCGTTGAATTCATCTCAATATCATCGTTACTTTTCCACGGTAATCGAACAATCACCGGCTGAGGCAATAGCATGGAAACGGCGCAAGATGGGACACAAAGGGTTGCGTTAAGCCTACGTCTTCTAAGGTCTTTATAGGTTAGAGTAGATATCAGCATTGTTGGGAATATTACCTATTTTTATAATAGGTAACATTCATTAAAATCGAAGTGTCGTTTAGGGTTAAAGAACCAGCCACGTAACACAGAGTTAGATAAAGAGATCCTGGTAAACTTGATGATGAGTGCTTTCTTTGTTGAATTGTGAATTTTACTAGGAACGCCCAATCGAGCGAGATATTGTCAAGAGGATTTTTAGGGGCAGTTGTAAGTGACAGGTGCTTGGTATTATTTCATGATATGAACTGTTCCGCTTCACAATAAGTTTTTTTTTTTTTCAAAATCGAAAGCACAGCAGACGAAATTGGAGAGTTGAGCAAGCGCACTGTATTTTAGATTTAGGAAATTCTCATTGGCACTGAGAATATAGGGAACGTTTCTTGACAGGCCTCCAAATTCAAAGTTTAAGATGAACAGGGAGGCCTCGATCTTTTAATATTTTCAACCCAATCCGTAAAGTCCTTTCGACGATTTTTCAATTTTACAAGGTGAAACATTGAGAATTCAGATTACTTTATCCATGCATCATATCAAAAAATGATCCAACAGAACAGTTCATCACAAATGTTCAAAAATAATCTGAGTGAAACCGTGTATAAGCGAAATTCCAGTTGCATTTTCTCGTTTTGAAAGATGCAATCTTTCCTCACTGAAAGATCGTTTTATCGGTCAATGAGTTTTATCGCTTTATCAACAGATTTTATCTCCGAATCGTTGTGCTCTAGATTCGAGGAAAGTGCTCACAAAACTTAGACGCAAATGCAAATTTTTACCAAACAGTAATTGTTACAGCACTTTCAAACGTGTTTAGACATGCGCTTTCGTCAGCTGTAAAACACAAACACATAATATATTGGAAGTACAAACAAGTATATTATGGTTATTTTGCATAAAGTGCATTCAATGAGATGCATTCAACCTTTATGCGTTGTTACCATTAGTATGAATCATGCAAGTCTGGGATTGCAGATTGTAGAGGTTAGTGGATGTGCGTTGCAGCGATGTTATTTATGCAAGTTGGGATGGAAAAAAAATGCTGCAACCTCATGGCTAACAATGCCTGGAATAGCTAGCATGTAATCCTGGAAGATCTAAAATTTCTTGTGTAACCTTTTTAGTGCTTTCTGGCTCATTTTTCAATAAGGCTTTTTTTCCGACAAATTAGTTGAAAATTCGCATCACACTATATATTACTATTGCTAGCTTTGCAATTTGCTGTTTCAGTTCGTTTAGTTTGCTTCGAATAGCAAATTTCTTCTTTCACGCTCACAGCGATGTCCGTACCATTTCCGGAAAAATTACCTGGGAAAACACTGTGATTTTATCTGATTCCTCCCGCTGCGGTATATAGTTTTTCGTATCATATCAAAACGCATTGCATTATGTCTGGTGGAGATCATTGTCTATCAAGTATAACACTCGTCAAGTCTCCATCATGTTATTGCATATAAATGGCGATAAATGCACAAATTTTTAGTAGGTCGCTCCCGTGTTGCTGGGTGATGCAAAAATGTTCGTCATGTATATATCCACCTGAAGCCGCATAATGCATACTACCATACATGATTAAACTGTGCAATATAAATTCATCCTTATTTGTGCTATTTGCTATTCAGGAAGGCAAAGTTCGTCGCTGTCATTGTGACGCGGAAAGCGAATGTCGGAAAGCTTCGTTGGATGCTGCGAACGAATGCGCACAGAAATGTGGCTTCGAGCTGAAGCCATTTGGTGACGATATTGCAGCATACGTCGAATGCTTCGGTGAACAGCGTTCACTCATCGTCGATGAGGAGGCTTGTCTAAAAAAGAAAATCGGCGCATCGTGCGTATCTTTTTTCTACACTTTTGTTGTGAAAGATTTGGCGAGCGTGCTCCTGATTACATTTTTCTGCTGTTCTTCTGTTACCTCGTTTCCCTCAGCTTGGGGTCATGCATTAGATCCATCCACTTTTATGGGCAATAGCAAATGTTCCACTGCGATATCAACTCAGATCCGTTGCAGATTTTCACTGCAAAGTTTCGATCATGTATTCATTGATCCAGCTATAATGTTACTTTTGAAAACAAGATTAATCAACTTAAATTATAATCTGACTACTGAATTTTATCACCAGAATTATCGGGATACGAGTGAAATGTATGGAATTATAGACCGTACTTATGCGGTCGATGTGTTTCCATGAGGTGGTGCTTACGGAAGTGATCCTTCTTTCTACGCACTCAACAATAAGAAAGATATGTTATTTCTGTCCGCGCTAGATGTGCATGTGCATGTCATGAGTGTTGGTTCGAAATGGCGACGGATCGCTCACTGGTTTCTTTAAAACGCTGCTAACATTTCATTCTGTACGAAAAGTTAATGTGCTCTAGCACCATAATTGAACGATTGGTGGGATTTTAGAATGTCCATTGGCTTTTCTTCAACTCGCATCATCATCCACTGTTTATAAGACAAATCCGCCGTTTAGGTAAATTTTAAAGTAGTTACCTAGCAGATATCTATAAAGCGTCTCTTTCAGATGTGATGAAACCCATGGAACGTCATACATTAAGAAGCTCGATTTTTCTTCTCTTGATGTGAGTCATTTTCCGGTGGTTTCTGTTTTTCTTTGTGTGGATATGAGTATAACTGTCAATCTGCTTTTAGTTTCAATTCGGGAATAACTGGAGCTAGAGTGCCGGAATTCGACGGATTCAAAATGCACCGTTAAATAGCGTCCTTCGTTTCATTTTGACCACTTTCAAGATATTTGAAGCTGATTTACTTGACTGTTAATGTAAATTTCTGCACTCTCAATTTGCGTTTCCATATGCATTTATGTTGTGACATTGCCAGCTCCAATTTGAGTCGAATACAGTGAGTTTATTCAGAAGATAATCTCTTCTGCATTTATTCTCATTAATGGAGCTCATATTGTGCAACAGTTATTCATTTATTTTTACCAGCTTTGGAACATTTAAAAATATCTGCGACGACAAATTTTTTTAATCAAAATAATCTGGGACGTGTTATTCGTCTATTACTAATAAATTTTACTAAACCTCTGCTGTCATTGTCAGGCTTTATAAGTTAGAATGACGATAGTGAAGAATTTCCCGTTTCTGAGGAGATATTCAAAGTCGGTTGCAGAGATCAAACATGCTCGATTGGATGAATCCGTTCACTGTAATTTCACAATAACTATGAGCAATGCAATGATTTGCAGGTAAAGTTTGAAGAACCGAAGAAACCGTCTGGTGGTTCATTGGTGCAACTCTCTTTCGAGGCATTGGTCACGTTCAAGAAATATCACCACTGCATTCGAAAATGCATGACGGATGCAGCTGTGGCGTGTTACGGAGCCAAGAAGTTAGTTTTCTTAATAAATCACAGCTGCCTCATATTATCTAATAGATGATAGTAAATCGCAGAAATCGTCGTTAACAAAAGGAAATTGCGGATCGTATGCAGACGACAGAAAAGAAAACAAAAGATCACTGGTTTATTAGAAAAAAAGAACAACAGATTAAGAATCACGATAAAGGTGGAATAAAATCTACAAGTAATACAGGCCTATCACAACAACAACTATAAAAACATTAAATAGAATAACAACAATTGTAAGAAACGATAAGAATTCAGGGGGCAGGTTGCGCGATGCGAACGATATACACTATGGGCGCTATAAAGCTGCTTGTTAATGCAGACCTGTGTAACTCACAGTGTGCTCAAATAAAAGCCCATCGCTGCCGGGACTCCACAGTTCCCGGTCTCGAACGCTACAAATATGAAAAAAAAGCAGCTAGTTGCCGGATGTGGACCATTGTGATTCCGTTTGCCTAAGCACTTCGTATTATGGTTTTTGGTGGTTATAGTTTAGAAGGCCTTCTTTGTGATTTCGTGTTTATATTTGTCGTGCGTCGCATCGGATTCTCTAGTTACTTTCGATTTCGCGGAGACCGTTGTTGAAACCTTGTGATAAAAAATACTTCCGATCACTAATCGTTTTCAACTATGATGTTTCAAAAGTAGGAGGAGGTGTCATATGAGCTGGGGTTTTCGAGATTCGAAGCAGGAGGGTTCGAGAACATCAAATGTCTGAAGTTGCGGAAATGTATCGTATGTAAATTTGTGGGCACCGATCAAAAATGTGCTGTAGTTTAAGTTTCGCATATCGAAACCGACGTTAAATAAAACCAATTCATTTAAATCATCTCCGAATTTTGGCCATTTTGTCAGAGTGGGTGCATTTCGTTGCCAGCCAGAACGGTGACCTAATATGGCACTGAACATTTATGTGAAAACCGGAAATATCGCAAGTTTCGCGGTGACCTTGACACCTAGCGAAGTTATATGCAAGCGGAGGAAAGTGTATTAGTTTTTTCAAGTAAACGTTATATACAGTGCCCCTTTCTCTCACTTGACGCTAGATAAGACCCACAATAGATTCGATGACTGTATTATACACCATGACCGTATTAAGTATGATTTATGCTTTGCAGCTGTGGAATCAGCGTACCGTCATTGGCCACCGTTACGAAATGGGTCAACGAATGTTCAGGCATCCATCCGCAGTTCTTTGCTCGACAGCTTCAAGCGTGTCATTGCATGCTACACAAGCATCATGTTACGTAAGTGTTTATTCCCTTTTATGCTGCCCACTCAACTTTTTTTCATCTGAGTCAAATATCTTTAAATGCTGCTCGATTTTTTCTTTTATACCTAGTGAAGAAATTTATTAAGCAAACATTTTTTTGCCTGACCAGATTTTCTTTGAATAATTCAGTGATCTTCTTAAAAAAACTTTTCCAGTAGGATGATTACTTTATGCAACGATCTTAATCTTGAGACAAGTATTAATTTACCTTTCTTTTAAATTCAAATTGCAAATTTATTGAACAAAAGGATTTAAAAAACTGGATAATGTTGGATCGCTGGATCTAAGAGTGCCCTTGAGGAAAAACCTAAGGCTTTCTATGTGACATTTTTCTGGCAGTTCAAGTTTAAGTAATTAAACCTGACCGCTTAGGTAATTAAGCTGAATTTTCAGCAAACTGATGGGCACGTGCATCCATGTCGGAAATCCACTCATTATGAAAGGTCATCAGTAAAGATGATTGTAACCTGGCTTGTCTCCATCCTGTGTTGATTCAGTGGTTGTTTTTCCTCCCTTTTTGTATTTATGAATGTTTTTGTATGAATTCTCTATATGAATATTCTTGTTCGTTTTTTTTAAATTCTTATTTGCTACCGCTTTTCATATTGTTATGAATATTCTTGTTTGGCATCGCACGTGATACTTCTTTTAATGTTATTAATGCGGATTATTACCGTTTTCGAAGATATTCATAGCAGGACAAATTCAAAAAGTAATAATGAGTTGATGCCAGGATTTCTTTCTTAAGGCACTTTAACATCTCATAACTCTCAAAAAGTTGCTTAATAAGCAACAAATTTTGTTTAGTGGCAGGTGTCATGGTTTGTCGGCTGAAAACATAAATGTGTATATTTAAGAGCCCAACACCGCCATGTTAAGCCTCTCAAAAATTGCAAATAGTGCTTAAGACTGGCCTTACATTGATGATGCGAGCACAGTCACCGAACAATCACATTTTTATCTACGCAACCATTGGTAGTCCCTGTGTTAACTTCGCATTTCACAGCTCAATGAATGACTGATATCTGGACTCTTTGGTAGATATTCAAAATTGAGTCATACAGCAGTGCCATCCCGTGGGCAAAGTATAAAATCGATATATCGAAGATTACAAGCAACAACAGCTACTGTTCCGTCAGGGAGAAAAGCGGTATTTGATGCAATCCACCAACTCCATTTGACAGGCAACGTCCATCACGGCAAGGCACCAGTTATACCCCCTGTAAAACGCTCGCTAGCGTCCTTTCTCAATCTTTACATATCAATTTTGAGTCCCAGCCGAACTACTACATTATATCGGTTGTATAACGATAACTGCAACGAGAAAAAAAAGGAGAAGGGAACTTGTTGGGTGAATCGGGCCATAAAGTGCAGCTTTCTTAATTGGCACATTTTCCACTTGATATTTCCACCCTCTCCTTGGTTATAATCATGTCTAGCAAGATTCTGATAACAGAGCAGATCAATAGTAACCGAATAAACGAGAACTTAGCAGCAGAAATTTCTACCTTTGCAAAAGTAGTAAATTTCATGTGCACAACATGCATAGAAAATAGCGGTTTCATCAAGCGTCTTGAATATACCAACAAATCGCAGAGCCACATGCAATGGCCGCAAAACTAAGAAGAAGAAACCAGCGGTCGTACATTTCAAGTAGCGATCACAATGAAAATTGTGGCCTCCTTTCACAACTTTTTTTCTGCTTTGAAGGCAGAGTTTGAAGGAATCAAAAAAAAAGAAATTTGTATATGTGCATCTTTTATATATTACCAAAGAACTACGGCAAAAAATTTCGTCTCAGCGGTATACAAAAGGGACTCAACGAGTATAGATGGCAATCTCCGAACGCGATCACAAAGCAATTTCTATAGTCCTTTCACTCGTTAGATTGGGTGCGGAATATCGATAAGCTTTCGTTTGAAGCCACGTAGGAAACAAATGAACTCGTGATTAGAGCCGAGCATGAAGGCTATAAATTTTTCAATTCCCAAAAAAGTTCCAGCCGACGAATGTATATATTGTAGCAATTGTTTCCAATCTTGACTTCACCTGCTGTCGATCAAGTTTCATATTCCGCAAGCAAGCTCTAAAATTTCATAAATGTGTTCATTTAGTCTGCAGTTTACCAACGCCATTATCCCGCTTGTTGCCACAGTATGTAGGAATGGACAACTTGGCGTACCAAATAGAGTGGTAGTAGTTAAATGTTAAAATTGTAGCATATTTCCCACTGAATTTTGTTTGCTAACTTCGAAGTGTGCAAAATACACTTTGTTAAAAATGTTTCACGTTTACTAACAAATTTTGATCTTCGCTGTTGAAATTTTCTGCTGGTTCTTTCCCAGTTCCTGCTTTTTCCCTCATCAGCATCCTCCTCTAGACAAAGGAGGACATCCGACCTACTGCACTGACGTGGAAAAGGACTGCTCTCCCATCTCTCAAATAAGTCATATCCATATCTTCAAAATGCTCCTTGCCAACGTCTCTTTCGCCACTTCTACCTTTTCAGAGGCGTTTGAAAACACGGTAAGGCAGAAAATCGCAGTTGCCAAATCAAGTGAGCCTCATGAAAACTTTCCGAAAGTTCTGACACTCAAAAATGAAGCTATAATAATAGGATGTGTTTGATAAGGATAGCTTCGATGCTAGAAATGTATCAGATGGGCAAAAAACATTCTCTTCTTCTGAACTTTCACGTCGCTCCCCACTCAATTTCTCTCGACCCTGCAGGGCAACTGCTTAACTCTCCGCAAGGACTTTTTGTTAATGGGGAATCGGCGACGGTTAACACGCCTGCAGATCTGTTCAAGTTTAACTTAGGTAATCCAATGTGAGCTAGAATGTTTGCACCACCCACGTCTCCCTAGGCGTTCGCTTGCCTCACCTCTATTAACTGATATCTGCAACGAAAAATAAAAACACACGTGTATTCGCCTAGTCTACTTGCAACTACCGAGGTTCCCATAACTCTTGAAATGATTAGCCGAATGCGCAGTCCTAATACTGTTAAGAGGGTTGATAATTTCCCTATCAGTGTTTGCGGGCTTTGTTGTTGTCGCAGATCCCTATTGATTTCTTGATTAGATCCGCAGGAGAGCATAACCCAATAATGTAGGTAGCCGACGTTAATGTAAGCGATAGAAGTGGCAAAAGCACAAGCGTTGCATTAGGTCGCTATGAGACATAATTGTATAAACAGAAGTTTGTCTCATGCTAATTTCTGGTTAATGCCTTTCCTGTTTCCATATATTAATGTCAGATAGGAAAACGTATTTTCTGGGAATCTATTTTCCCCACTGAAGTGTTTATTTTATAGCACGTTAGCATGTTTATTGCTCATAAAAGCATATCTCGAAAGGTTTCATGTCTATTGGTGTGCATGCGCTGTGCGGTATGTCGCATATGTCTTTCTGTTGATCATCGAATACCCATGAATGTATATGCTCAAAGCAACCTGCTATTACCGATATCCCGTGGATCTCTAGACCTGCCAAATGCACGAACTCATCAGACCACTTGATGGTTTTTATGTTTTGGACCAAACTGAATGGTCATTTGCATCCCTTCTTTCCTTGTTACTGTTTTGCTTTCTGCCCATCTTCGGAGCTGCTGCTGTAAATATTGGTGTTGCATCAAGCGCGCATATGGCGAAAATTTAATCTCATAAAGAACACCTGCTGTCTTTTTTGATGCTTCAAACAGAAATGTTCATTTTCACTGTTTCGAGCTCAAAATACGTTTTCTCCTCAGTTGATCCTCTGCAATATTTGTCTTAAGAAATGTTGGCTTTGGCAGTTTTCGAAATTGGCAGCTCCTGCTTTCATAGGTCATCTTCGCTTCAGAACGAGTCGACAGACCTTCAGCTCCATTTCTAACCTCTTCCAATACTGCCTTTTCTTTGATGTGATGGAAGGGAGCATCTATGTCTAACGCTGCTTTCAACTTGCCAATTATTTCCTGTTGACTTTGTTCAGTAGCATTTAGTTTAATGTTATTATTGCTTATAGAACGACTGAGTTGTTCACCACCTGATATTGAAGCATTTCTTGAATCCCTTTTGGAGGATCATTCATGTGGTGTATTTGCTGATTTCCTTGTTTGTTATTAGCTGACGAACGGTTGTATGCATTCAATTAATTTTTTGAGGCAATTCTTAGAGGATCACACAGTTCACAGTCTCACTTGCGGAGAGAGTTTGCGTAACATGACATCTTCCTTCTAAACGATATCATCATTAGTGCAAACCTTTCAACAAGAATTTGTTGAAAAATCTACAGTAATTGACAAGAATAGAATATTTGCTTTAAAATCATACCGTAACTTCCATCGCCCCATTCTTTTTACGAAGTTCTCAGAAATACGATTGGTCAAATGTGAATGGCTACAGTAATGAATTGCATTTGAAACAGTTATTTTATGGAAATCTTGAATATCACTATTGTCTGTATCAAATTTATCAACGTTCTCAATTTATGCATTCCAAACACCGTTGTTATACTCAAATTTTCCTTCCTGGCTGCTTTTATACGAATGGGAATACTATAGATGTGGAAGGATTTAACGCAACACTTGTACCCTGAAGAAGTTAACCTATTTTCATACATTGAGAGCGGCTTCTTAAGAAAAACTATAAAAAAAGAGCCTCATTAAACACTGAAAATTTCAAAAATTGCTTGACACATCCAACAGAATCCGGCAAAAAGAACTTTTTCTAGCTTTGTGTCATAGATGACCCCATCCAGTAGCTAAGAAAGGTTCTTGTAATGCACGAAAGATCAGCAAAATAAGTTTGCAAATTCAATCGAGAATCAGGAGAAAAACCACTTGTTTTACAAATCCAACACTGTTTTGTGAAAGTATTAATAACACGTCAAAATCCTAGCACGATATTACTGTTGCTGAAATGAGTGATTTGCTTTTAGAATGTAAAGTTGTTAAACAATATGCGTCATTTTTAATACGAGTGCGAAATCGCTTTGTAATGACGTTAATGGCAAGTGAAATTTTCCACATGATATCGATGTATTTGAAAAGAATCATTTGTTTCAAGAGAACAAAGTCGTTTCGTAAAGTTATTAATAAAAAAAACTATGTGCTCGACAAAGTATCGGTATTGTTTATGATGCAAATTCATGTCTAGTTGTCGATGATTCAACTGAATACATGTTGCTTACAATTTTTTTTTTTTTTCGAAAGCACGACGACAGACTTCTAGCTGATTTTCCCATCGAAAGAAATCATCCGCTAAGCACGATAGACTTTTGCACTGATTCTCTAACAGAAGCCACTATGAACTTAAGCAATAAAATTCCCCTAACTTCAAATGGCATTCCCCCTCTTCCATAAGAGACACAACAGATACGACTTCACTCCCTTCAAGAATGATTTTTCAGAGCAGCATTGCTGGCAACTTACACTGCCACTCCCTTGCCGGAAAACCTCCATTAAATTGAGTAAAAAAGTTTCATGGACAATATAAGCTTTACATTTCTATGGAAACTAGTATGAAAGGCACTATGCTGCATTCATTAGCTGATTTCTTTAAACTTCCTAACATTGTACGATTAGGCTTTTTTCTTGCGTGATTGATGCATGCTCTCATGGCTGATTTAATCTCTGACCGAGTGCATCGTAGTACTCAGTCAGAGAATCCAAACTGATGTAGTGTGCGTCAACCATGCATAAGTTTTTAATGTGGGGAAATTTTACATAAATTAGTGGTCTACGGCGTATCGGTTTCATTGCCAAAACAGTTTAAACGTTGCCTTTAGGATGTCCGTTTAGAGTGAGTGTTAGCGAATATCCTTCATCCAATCATGCACTTATCAGGAGTACTCTCTTCTGCCCCTAAATTCCATCTCTTCTGCTTTCCAACATCATGTTTGGCAAAAATCGTTTCTAAAAGATGCGCTGGAGTGTAAAAGCGTATTCAGCCGATTTCATCTCTCACACTGATCCTCCAATTTATCTTGTTCGGGTCACAAAAAAATGAAGTTTTGCAGAAATTTATGTGAGCGGTCGAAGTAGTAAAAATATGAAAAAACTTTCACACATATTTTGCATTTGCTGGTAGCCGATAAAACTGATAGGTTTGAACAGCAGAATGCAAAACTGCCATATCATCTCAGTAACCCATGCATGAAGTGCCGCTTATTGCTTAATGGACGACAGTCATTTTCCGCTCTGTGTTATTTTTCTGCTTCATTGATTTTTCGAACAAACATTCTTCTTCCTGTCTAATTGTATTTCTCTTTCAGCTAAGCACTCTGACTATTTAATTTTAATTTTTCACTCCAATTATTCCTCTCTGTTTACCTTTTCTCCTTCGGCTAGATGCTGTTTATTTCAGTTTGCTTTTAATTTTAATGTAAAAAACATAGCAAACCAGGTGATTTTACGTCCACCATTCGGAGCCGATGTATGCACTTAGCGATGCCATTATTAGGTCGTCCGGTACCAGCACTATAGTGTAAAAGTTTAAATGGTTGTTTTACCCAGGTCATGAGAATTTATGTTATTAGCAGTTGCGTTTGTGCCGTGATGGGAATGGTCAAATGCGGATATGCCCTTCTAAAAGTGTTTTTATGAAATCGCCATTGACCGTAATGATTGTAAATGTAAGCCGAAAATACATTTAAAATCTGCTTGAATGCTTGGAGTAGTTAGTCTCTTGGCGTTCTGATTCAAAAAATCCGATGTAACGATTAGGAAGGATTTGTTCGCCTATTGAGAACAGCACTAATTTCAAGAAACCAATAAAATAGTTTTTTTGCTGTTGAAATAATTCTTTTGGTCAGATAAAGTCACTCTATAACAGCTCATTATTTCACTCACCTCTTCCTTTAAAAGGAATCCTGCGGACGATACTTTCAAACTATCGCATCAGCAGTGTTATATTATAAATGCATGTAAAACAAATATGTTATAAACAGTTGATAGTACTTCGCAGTGCCAATATTCAAAGTAGGAAATTCTAGCAGTCCATAAGACATACTCTGTATTAATCGGCTATCTATCGCTGTCAATTCAAAATGAGGCGTTTTCTTCATAAGCTTCATAATAATCGTTCAACCTCTGTGATGCAAAGTACCAACAAAAAATGAAACGGAATTAACATCATGCTAGGCTCAGATGCACTTTTGACAACGATTGCGCATTGAGTCCGGAGCGAGGATTTGTGAATTCTTTGAAGAGGTATTTTTTACAACATTAACTTATAAATTTTCGGGAAAGCAATCTTTCTTCTATATGGAATCGGTCTTTCGCCGCTGTCAACCGAGCCCCACCACGTCATACATCTTCATTGGGTATTCGAAAACAATGTTTCAACTGCAAAAGACATCAAACGTTATGAGGATGCTATAACTATACGATAAAAAACAGCAATTAACAGCATGGGCATTTACGCCATAGGCGGTTCCAATTCAACACAAATGTCTTCCTCTACAACCTTTCTTGACGCATGTGTTCACTACGCAAATGTTCCCTGGTAAAACGGTCTAAGGAGGAAATGCCTTAGGGTCTTAGCAGACACAGTGAAATTTCCGAGGTGCGACTGTTTCGTGCCTCAAGCGCTCACGGAACGAAAGTTGTCAGATGTGAACGCTTTTTCGCGCAAGGATTCATGACGGTGGTATGCTCCACTTATATCATCGTGCAAATGCATCGCGGGACAATAACATAGCAATGGCAGGGTATTCCGTTACGGTTCATAAACCAAGTTAGGAAGTGTTAAAATTGGTTAGAGCAGCAATTTAGGAAAAAAACGAATAAAATTTTAGAGGCAGAGAGATGTTCATTGGGGCAATCAATTAGACAGAAAAAGTAAAGAAGAATGAAGCAAAACAGCGAGTTTCTACAGCTCAGAACTTTTGCTGTAACGCAAAAGAGTTATGGAACTTCCCTGCAGGGCTTAGAATAAAGAAGGGTTTTGGTTAGTTTTGTAAGTCAGTACCTCATTTCCTTGTGTGCGCCCAGCCATCGAAGTTTTCGAACATCATGTTGTACGTGTCAAACTGTTCCTCAGTGAGTATGGTCTATCCCAGATACTCAACGTGTGAAAATGGGAAAAGGTAACTCTCCGGGCACTTCCCTCTTTTCCCGTTCTCGTGTCTGTTTTTGGCGATTCTCATATATTTTTAGGGCGGTTCCATTTATTGAAGGATATTATTCATTCAGGACGACGAAATGTACGCAAAAGCGCATAAAAACACATAAGAAGTCGTTGCTCCAAATACTTCGGTTTTGCTGGCCCTCTATGAAGCTAGGTAATAAGATTATCAAAATAGCAAACAGCGCACATAATGACCTTTCTGACTCAATTCTCCAAATACCTCTCTAACGGAATGAAAGGGATCAGGCCGCTACTTTAGGGTGATTAGAGGCAGTAATTCATAGAAGAACTATATTCAAGCGCATAGTGCGTGGCCAACGAAAATAGGCAAACTGCTGATGCTATGGTACCATGAGAAAAAAAAGAGCAAATTTGTTGACGTAAGCGCCCCGCGAATTTCAATTCTCCCATTTATTTTCCAGGTGTTTCGGCGCATTTCGCCGAACCTTCCGTTTTTAGGTCTGACCTCCCTTCCGATTCGTTTTTCTTGTTAACTTTTGGGCATGTTCATAGAACCTGAACTTTCCATCCATTCCCAGACACACAATGAACCACTATAAAATAAATACACATTCCTTCTACCTATATGCCGTCCTGCAAATTGCTTCGCTCAGAATGATGCTCACGCAAGTAGACGGCTTTTGTGAAAAGAAAGCATTGCATGTATCTATGAACTCATCAACTGAAGACTTGCATGAATAAAGTGCGAAAAAAAAAGAAATTGCAACACTGATGATGATGATTTAGAAATCGACATCAGCTTTATCCGATAAAAGAAGAAGCACGCCAGATGAGATTCCACAATATGCGCTTTTTTGCGATGTGCATTCGACCAATCACTTTCACAAATTGCCATAAATTAGCGAAAATAGCGAATAAATGCACTCATATTTTGCTCGCTTGATCATTCATGAAAATTTTCCATCAAAGACTCGTTTATTCATTGATATCACTGATCTAAAGTGAAAAACCGATCGACGTTGCTACATGAAAACTTCTTGGCGTCTGTAAATGTCTGAAACTTTTTGAAAGTTGGCTGATCAACGCAACGGTATAGCAGCGTATGAGCTAAAACTACTGAAATCATTCATGACTCTCGCTTCATTGGCTTTCGAACTGAACTACTGAAAAAAAAAGAACTTTGAAAAAAAGAACGGTGAGTGAACGCACATTTGTAGGTATGAACATAACGTTACCGTAATGAGCTTTATATATGCAAGTCGTATAATAAGAAGTCATATCAAGTCTAAAGGGAGAGCAGGGGGGTGGGAAACAAGGCGGACGATATGGATTTTGTATTTCAGTCCATCGATGAAATCAGTTGCCACAATGCTCAAAAATAATTGCGAAACTTTATATAAAACATTCTCATGCGAAATCAACAGATTGTACAGATCAACAACAAAAAAAAAAATCGATTTTGAGCATTACGCGACTGATTGTTGAACAATTTTGATTTACAATTAGATGGATTTTATGAGCTTTAAATGTGTAACAATTCAATTAGAAAGGATTAGTGATCTATTTGAATACACAAATATATGAGCTTCATTTTCATCAGTGAAATCAATTAAACACAGCAAAAAACACGAAAAAATATTTCATAAAGACAGACAGAACTGACAGCTGCTGCTTTTTTAGCAAATAAAACGTTATAAATGCCCTGATAAATCAGTGAACACATTCTTTCCAGTCAATTGCGAGTAGTATGTTCAGAAGTCGAAATTTCTTTCAAAAAGGTTTTTTTTTTGTGAAGAGGATATGGAGCGAAAAATGAGCACTAAAAAGGAGTTTCTTCTACGATGAGAAAAGAAAGCCACTAACGAAAAAGATAAAAGGTAAAGTGAATCAATTAGAGAATTCGAAACTGTTAGTGGGGATGTTTGAATGCATTAATGAATGCAATTGATAGGATAGAACAGTTGATTTCAACTGAATGATTTTTCAACGAGACGAAAATGCACGAAACACCACCTATTGAATTTCTTGATAAGTGTTGACAAATGTGAATCGACAGCTATCTGAGAATTCCATCGAGCGATTTCATAAATTTTTCGTTGATGATGAATGAAATTGTTGTTTTAAATGTTTAGTGTGGGAGATGCTCATTATCGTAAGTGAAACGACTAATTTTCAAAATTACAACTTATTGCGCGTGGAATTACAACCACTCAAGAAAAAGATGGCACATGTAGATAATCATAGACGCAATTTTTATTAAGTCATTCAATCGTGCCAAAGTGGGAAAGCACACATAAGGTGAGTGAATATGAACACAAAGCAAGGCATGGAACAGATAGCAAAAAACAATCATAAAAGAAGAAGAAAAATGTCTAGGAAGTGATCAACTGTGCAAATAGACTATCAAGTATGTACGGGTTGATTATATAGGAGCAGCAATGATGTGAAAAACTAGTGATCACATTGAGCGTGGGGATGAGTAAAGTGAAACATTTCTGAGGAGGAAGTGTTGGGAAAGCGGTGAACAATTTTATGCCGGGTAATCAAATAAAATATGAGCTACCGGTGTTGTGCTGATTCTAGATTAAAGATTTAAAAAACCGTAACGTATCCCATCAATGCAAACATCACAAATGCAACTCGATGAAAACTTAAGGACGTGGAAACATGAGACCAACAATTTTCTACTGACTTATTGAGAAGGCATCTTGAAACGGCGAAGTTAAAAACAGTGTTAATTGGAATTAAAAGTTTGTGGTTAAAGCTTGATACTAAAAAAATAGCTTCCATTCACTGAAAACAACAATCTTGTTTGATGTGAACAACGCGGACGCCAACCGAGAAAATGAGGAAGTATGACTTGAAAAATCAATTCGCTCTCACCTATGAATTTCTTTCTGTGAAATTTTAGGAGTCTTATGTGTCGGATGTTAAAAGGTTGCTTTATGAACAGTAAAAGTGAACGCCACTTTCTGTATTTTCTCTAATTTTAGAAACGAAGTTTGACTACAAATTTTGTATTGAAATTTCGAAAATTTCTCTTGCAATCACAAAGGATATTATACTACTTACAACAATGGCGCTAGCACTTCCTCTCGAATTAATTAGCATTAGAGTGGCTCATTCATTTTCTGAACAAAGTAAATAAAAGTTTCGCTGCCTGAAATTTTATGCCATGATTTACATCGGCCCATCCATTTCGGCATTTTTTTTTCATTTTTTTGCAACCTCACCATTGCTGAATGAAAAACTGAGCGGTATGAGGCGCGTACAATTTAAATGTCAACATCTTCCCTTTCAATGTATCCGTTTGAATATCCCTTTAAACGTCTAGTCTCATTTCGAAGTAAATGGATCGTCACGAAATATGCTACTGGAGGTAGTCATATGGATCTATTATGGATTATATCCACCAGGTTGCGTAACTTTCACCCCACTAATTCCCAGGGTGAAACCACTGGACGAAAAGATAGACAGAGAAACATAAGAGCACAGAGACGACGGTCCCATAGTGCGCTTTCGGAGAATGAAATGTTATAGCTTATGGAAATCACAACTATCGCCTTCGTTATTGTTTTAAGCTACTTGAACACCCTTATTTCTTATGGAAACTGTTGCATTTCTTAACCAAGAAAACATCGCACTGACACGCGCTGCAATATTACAGCCGTCCCATACGATTTCAAGGTTCATTTGCCTCCCTTGTAAAAACTCGTTTCTCCCCCCTACTCACGGGTCTTCTTATGTGCTGCTGAAATTGTGGACCATGGTGTCATGCTAAGCTAGGCGGCCACCTCGAAGTGAAACTTACTTTAACCGAACAACTGACAAGACATACGCCTTTTCTAGGCAGTTTTTTCCACAGATACACTAAACGTTTATGTCAGCTTATGTAAAGGAAGGTATGATGTAGAGATAGAAATTTGTGGAAGTAGTCTGCTCATTTCGTTGACAGTCGCTGTAAAGGATGATGTTTATGTGGTTTATATGATCACAATGCTGTTTGGAACATCATTCATGCTGATTGGAAAAAAAACAAAGCGTGCAAAATTCGCAAGAAGCCCGAAAAGATGCACTTTCTACGCATCGAAGGTCGGCAGCCTTTAATCATAAACCATCTCATGCAGTGGGCATTCTATGTCTTTGTTGAGGTGGGCGCACGACATGCACTTCTCCATTACAATGCAATTATTAATAACGAAACGGATGACAGCACGAAAAAATCCTGTCTTTATATTGCATTAGCAATCCAAGGGTGAACAAAGGTATACTTTGCCTTTCGATCACGTGAATCTCTAACAGGGAATGGCAAGCAAAAGGAAATTGTACTCCCCGCCCTGTGAAATCATCCGAGAGCTTTCATTTGAACGGTTGTTTGAGACATCTCAACTGAATTTGTCACAATGCTGAGGCTATGAGTGAGCGAACGCAAAACGCCAGTTTTGTTTTTTAACGAGTTCCCTTCTTAAGAGGCCATATGAAAGAACAACATTCTAAAATTCTGATATTCTTCAGCAAATTCTCTGTTTCTGTCTCATATCTCAAAGGCCATGAGAAAACTCTTCGCTATTCCGTTCGATTCCTTCCTTTTTTACGCCGCACAGTTAGAATGTCTTCCTTCAAACTTTCTGTGATCGATGGCATTCAATGCATTCACACTTCCTCAGAATGTAAATTCGCGGTAACGACAGTATTTCACATTTTAAGCACTCATTTTCAACTTCTTATTCGTGAGCGGATTGCAGCAGAAAACTATGCGTCATTTACCTTGAATATAAATCACGCCATCAAGCTTAGACATAAACCGCATGACTTCAGTTTTTGTTTGCATATATCTTTAAAAGTTCGGGGATTATCCTCTTGCAAATAGTACAAGCGGTATTCGCGACGTCGATGTGCCCTTTAACTCATTTTAACGAAACCAGCCAAGTGCGCCTAGATCTTATTTTTGATCTACATTAGGTTTTGACTAATTTTTCTTTCTTTTTTTTCATTTTTAACTATGTTTTTTTTTTCCATTTCTTCTCATTTTGACCATTTCTTCACGGATTGCATTCTTTGTCCACGAACACATCAACATGAAAGTACTCAGCAGTGTCGGAAACTCATTTAGGAGCATGTTTTGTAATATAACTTGAAAAAGAGAACTTGTTTGCATCTATTCTCTAGCATGCATTTCGTGTTTGTTAATAGTTAGGAAGTTGCAAACCAGCGTAATGAAGCGTCCTTAATTTGTGAATGAGCGATAATGCAATTCGTGAAGTCGCCTCCTAAACCTCTTTTGGAGACTCAGAGAGGGATAGGGATAGGAGCTGACAATAGCACTAGAGAGAATGATTTGCAAATAATCGCACTATGTGGAAACGAAATCGAAATTATACTCTGAGAGCAGTTCTGGGAGCCAATTTCATTAGCCTAAACCTACATTCTTGAAGTAATTCATATGAATAGAGAATTTCGAGCCGGAATGCTGCAGAAAGAAAAATTAATTGTGAATACATAAATTAGTTGAAGGATCCTCATAGGCTTCTATTACTTATGAAATCTATAAGTTCACTGGCACTAATTTCCCTCAACATTTTTATTTTCGAAGCAGCAAGTATTATATTAAAGATGATAGAGAATATCAAATGCTTTCTAAATATTTTAGTAGACAAACGAAATGACTTCTTATTTTATGCACTCGTCCACCTGATTCAGCATCTAAATAAATATAAATCCTCCACATAGCAAATCAAAATTATTTGCGTTGCAAAGAGCCATTCTCCCATGCTACATTTCATATACATGAGACACTTTCTATATTCTAATGCATCTTACTGTTAATGGAAGCACATAAGCATTGCTTTCAGCCCATTAAAACCAATATCTTCGCATTTAAACATTCAACAATTGTAATAGTCATTTTCACTTCACATGTTGCATTTATCCCTAAGCCTTCGCTTGTGGAATAACGTCATCACACCTGGCATCATCAAACAGAGTCGACAGTGGCACGTACTGCTTTATTTCGAATATTTTAGCCCATAACTCAACTAACGTTCAAGGAATTCAGCTGCTTCCTCTTTGTCTTTCTACAGACTTCTCCAGTTTTCCCCCTGGACAAGGTTCCTGCCCTCTCCTGACATCATCTGCTCATTAATTAACATCATCTGCTCATCAATGCATCTATTCGTGCTCTAGGGAACTATGAAGGAAGTGAGAATCGCTCTGCACCTCTCTTCACAAATCTGATTGTTCCAATTAACGGCAGTGCAAAGGCATGCTCCACCGCCAACTTATTCCTCTCTTTCCAAAATTTGTTTAAAACAAAGATTGCTTTAATCCATATTGTTGGTTAGAACTGCATACATTAGCCATTGTAGGCGATTATCATAAGGTGTTCGACAATCGCCGCAGAATGAATGTGAACCACATCCATAGGCGTTCGTCTAAGCATGCGATTGGTGAAATGAACGCCTATTATGCTTTGTTTCGAACGACAAAAGTCCTTCTGGACGATAGAGATAGAGTATGAGATAAGAGCATGGATTTAGAGTAAGGTGTTATGAAAATGAAGACTTATGGCTCATCCATTTCTTTTACTCTTTATTGTTTGTGTTTTGTTCATTCTATTTTTGCAGATCAAGAAGTTTACTAATCTTTTACTTCCCATTTTTGATTTGGTAAAAGTTTTGTTCCCTCTGAAGATGTTTTGTTTGCAGCTGAAAATTTTTTCATGGAAGGCATCATCTCTGCTTTTCCCTTCATCATATCCTCCCCTCCCCTCACCCCTTACAATGTATGACGTTTGTATTTCTCGCAGATTGATAATCACTCTTACTTTGAAGGATGAAGGAATTTCATCTACGACTAACAACGAAAGCCCCATTTTACCGGTGAATTTTTCAAAATTGCACTTTTTTATGTATGTGTTTTCAAATGAAAGATGATAATGTCTTGCATAACCTTTTAGTTACTGATGTCATCCTTTACAGTTTATTTCAAGAAGATTAGCCTAATAAATTTGGAGTGTAAGCAGTGGAATTAATCGTGTTATTGCAGTTCAGAGTGTGCCCACTGGCAACTATCTCGTATCCACATATCCAATAATGTTTCATTCGAATATATTGTGCTTAGCAAACGCAACAACTTTAATGTTTCAGTGAAGACGTCCTTACAATGATTAGTTTTTCTGCCTCGTCACTTATACACATCGCATGTTATTTTTGGATTGGCTTGGCTCTTATCCTCGTAAATCTGCCAGTTTCATATGCGATCGCACGAAAAAACGATTTACGTGTTCGATATGGAGTAATGCTTGTATTATTTCTCACCTGTACTTTAGCAGGTATATTCGATGTGTTTCAACTTTCGGGTAACTTCCCGTCTTCTCCGGAACCAGTGCAAAATGCCTACTTCCGCTTTTCATGAGAGTGAAATCGCTACAGTGAGGCCACCATCATATGGTGTTTGCGCAGTGGCCACGTCAATCGTCGAAAATTGCCACTTACATCATTTGTTCAGTGTTGTTTTTATGCGCTTTCATAAACTTACATTTGCGTTTGTATGTCTCTCTAGTTGATAGTTTCACTTGAAAACTACCGAAGCTAGAATTACGAAGTTTTATGGGCATAATGCGCATCGTGGGGTGTCCTCTCAAAGTGTACTTCACATTGGCCTATCGAAGTCGCAAGCAGCGATTGATGTGCATAGGCGTACTTGTACACCAGTCGGTCTCTCATTAAACACTATTCAGGCCGCAGAAAATAGAATTTTTTGAAACATTTGTAACGGCAACAGGTTGATTTCCAATATAAACCAGATAAACGGATAACGAAAGCACATATTGCGTTCGCTTCTCCGATACGATTCTCCATTCATTGTGCGCTTTCAAATATTTCTTGCACAAATTCAGCGCATTTTAAATCCTATCAGCAGATGCTTTAGCGATAAGATTGCTCGCATGAAAGCTAATCCACGAGGTGACTTTCACCCAAATTTACAATGCAGTCTATCATTTTTTATGACCGTGAATTTCGCAGCTCGCATTTATGTTACCACTAGTTGAATAGGTATTGAGTTGATTTTTAATTCGAACGGGTGTAATCAAAGGGTCGGTTGGAGAAACTCATGACTGGAAGCCAATGCAATTCAAGATAAGCGGAAATTCTAGTACACCTGCCGTGCTGACTTTCTTGGCATGCTTAACTTCTCAGTGGCTGTAAGTTATAAAGTGGATTAGTCGTTCGAATGGAAAAGGATCGTAAAACCGCCTAGAATGTATTTTTTTCTGCTCTAATACTCAAAAAATTCCTTACTCTGATCCCCGAGCAAAAGTAGAAATACGAATAGTCATAGGTATCTAGGCAAGCACGCTCTACGCTTTTTCACCACTTTGCAAAAAAAGTAAAGAAATGTGACGAATGTCACTGGAATGAAGAGGATGGAAGAGAAGGAGAGAAGGGGAGAGAGGGGGAGACTTAGGAGGTGGGGGGGGGCAGTTGTTACCAAACAACATCAACGCCGAACGCATGCACATTCACAGCGCTCCCCTTGAAGTGCTCCTGTGAAATTTGAAAGAGATATGTCGAAAAAAATCAATTACAGAAACTCATAAAGATCATATTTCAGGCGTGCTTGGGCTGCTGAAAGCAATTTATCGGATTACTGTAACGCTCGCAATATCAGATGGCAATGATACTGTAATCAGGGCAACTTTCTGCTTAATTAATGTTCGTAGATGGTTATCGATTTCAATTCGTTGTTTTTTTTTAATCCGCAAAGATTCTTGCGTTTTCTGTTTTCAACTCGTTTCTTTGACAGATGTACTCATTTTAAGTCGATTAACATGTTCTTAAAATATATTGAGGTTTAACGATGGAAAAAACTTCTCAGAGACAATCGCAATTTTGATCATCTATCCTGAGTGTTCTGATGACTCACATTGCCCATTCTTATTACGCTCTAATTTTAGTTAGAAAAAATGCATACACTCGCAGACAAATTGCCCACAATTTGCAATTATGAGCAGCCGCATAGAATCGTCGTGCAGGCGTAAATGATAAACACCACATCGAAATTAGCTATTTTGAGACAAAAGTGCTATATGTGAATGCGCACGCAACGACTGCGAGATCGGTGAAAGCCTAGCATAGATCGAAATGTTTGCGGATGAGAAAAAAGTCTTTGGCTGAATGAAACGAATTCGGGTGTGGCATGTTGACAGGAATCATGGAGGTGCCTAGTATGCATATATTCTAAAACGTGAAATTCGAGCCTAATTTTTTAAATCAAATTGGGACCGAAGCAAGCTCTGGAGAAACCTCGAACATTTTTGGAAAATTCGCATTTATATTTTCGTTCCCACATGTCGAGCAGTGTCCATAATCGCTTTTTTCACTCATTTGTTTCTGTTTATTCCTTTTCTTGGACCTTAATGATAATTAGAGAGTGTTGTTACTACGGAAACAAAAATCCACTGCTAATCCAAAGTTTTACGAATTCTCGTATAATGGAGGAGGAGGGGGACGCCGAGCAGGAGGGAAGGAGGACTGATGGGAAGGAAAGAAGGGCTGGGAAGGGACATTTCGAAGTTATGCGAATCAATGTTTCATTTTCCTAGCGACTATTGTGCCTTACATCCATACTTGCTACTAAGAATGCTCTGTGATTCACCTGTTATATAATTGTTTGCTGTTTGATGATTTTTAATTTGCAGCCAATTATTCTTTTCGATATTTATACGTTCAACGCGACTGCAATATTACTTTTTTCAAGCAGTGTCGATCGATTCCTCGTTGTTTCTATGCCCGTAAAGTATTATCATCATGCCAAACGCATCGTCTTGTGGGAAATTCTGATCTCGCATATTTTCACCATCTCAGTTTTTATTGTTGCGCTGATCGCTTGCATCGTGGTAGCCGGTGACTCAGCAGCTATCGAATGCAGGTATGATGAAATGCATAACTCACTGGTTTAGCCCAGGGTTGTCTAACAAGTCGAATATCAAGCATTTACGGCCAAAATTGAGGGAACGCGGAAATAACAAGGATGCTGACCAGATAAAACTTAGCTTTTGTGCGTGGTGCCCAATGCTGGCAGATAAAATTTAGCTTTTGATGCGTGGTGCACAGTTCTTTAGGCTGCGCACAGGAAATTCAACCTTCGGCGTTCCCATTAAAACCTCTCACGTTCGGCGCTTAGATGAACACTTTAGCTCCATGAGTTTCGTCTGATCGTAGAATTCAGTATATGCTTTCACTGCTTTGTGATAGCGATAAACGAAAAAAAAACGCACTTTTTTAACGGTTGGATCACGCTTTCCAAGGTTTGCAGTTTCTCATTTGCAGTGCTCACCGCGAAGCATTGAGCTGTCGACTGAAAGAGGTGGCATAAAATAAGACAACAGGAAGTGTGGATTACGATTTTGTGCTATAGAAAAGAATAGAATAATGCAGCATAATCAACCGCGCGCCAAAGTTAAAAACCGTACGATAGATCATGGGAAATAGGGAATGAAATAATATGAGGATACGATACTGAAGCATCAGTGATTCATAACCTTTTGCCCACCGGCACTGGTGTGCTTTAACAGTTGGTATTCTAGCAGTTATACCACCAAACAACTAAGTCAGGTGCCATTCTGAGTGCGTTTACTCTCGGACTACATGTTCTTTTCCACTTGTCTCTTTTCAGCAGTTAGTTACCGTAGATTGCGTCTATATACTGTTAGATAAAACGAGTGAGAAACGCATTACAGGTCTGTAAGGAATCCGCTTTTGCATTGCCCTCAACCGAGCAGCCAGATTCATGAATCACCAACAAATAAGGAATATATGATACCTTCCTACTTAAATTAACCAGCCATTCGTACAGTCACCTGGCCGTTTGTACTTGAGAAGCTTCTTATAACATTGACTGCAGTCGACTGGTGCATCAGCCAGAAGTGAGGTTGTGCTCATTTAGGGAAAATTTCTTTATAGACAGGCGGCCTATTTGCCTGAGGAAGTCTATACGGCGATGGCATGTATACGGGCATTATTCTCGGCACTGAGCATATTGGTGATGGGTTGTGTGCTTCTGAGGTTGAAATCGCGTGTCGATGAACGTAGTGCATTCGTCAGCGATAACGAGCTAATGTCGTTCAGAAGTACACAGCGAAGTTTTACCAGACTCATGATCGCTTCTTGCTCAGTAACATTTGGTGTGTTTCTTTTATCACTGATTATTCAAAGTATTAATACCACGAATGGAAGATGGTGCCAAACATTTTTTTAGGTTTCTATATCATCCATAGATTTTACCTTTTATTGGGCTAAATCCTACCCATTCTTAGCGTCCATTCGGTCAACCAAGAAAAATTTTCGTAAAGATTATTGGTTTTCACAAAAGAATGATTGAAAATGGGCGTTCAGGTGCACAGAAATGCATCTGATTATTTGGAACGGCCAGTCAATTTCTTATCGATTAAGATATGGCAAACAAGGCTCACCTATTGATCAGCATCAATTAGACCTATGTCCACAAAGCCTATAAATCAGCGGATATTTGCTACTTTTATTCAAAAAATTGATATTTATTTCTCACGCCAACTTCAAAAGTTTCATTAAAATGCTTTCTTCAGGCCACTGGGAAAGTAGACTTTTTACGAGGTTATCTACGTAATTCATAAAAGCTACAAACGAATCAAGTGTGAATTCTTTTGGTTCATTTTTATTGGAATTTTGGTTATATCTTGCAAGAAACGTGAATCTGTTGATATCAATTCCATGAATTTGCGTCGAACTGTTAGATATTTTACATCGATAAGGAAAGCATTTGAAAGAGTTTGACACCAACTTACCCTAACAGTTACCACATTTTATTTTTTTTCCAAATGCTTTTTTTTCCAAATGCTTTTTTTATTCAAGCCAGGAGGACTATTGTTGCGGTATAAGATTATGTTCCACTGCGTTTATTAAAAGCGAAAAATGCTATTCGAAGATATGAAAAACAATTCACAAAAAGTTGAATATTTCCTCTTGCGTTAAGTCAGTTGAGCTGTTGTGCTATAATCCCATCGTAAGCAATTTCGAGAGGAATGAATCACTACCTGCCAGAAGAAAATGGAAAGAAATGGAAGCAATCCCATCCATGGGCACAATTCCTCCATAAAACTATAGACAGTGGAAATGTATTAAATTCACCTCCTCATCAGTGGGGAGTTACACGAAATTATGCGAAAAATTTAATTTCATTAAGTTAATGTTTCAGCACTCGATGTTATACCGAATTGTGTTTCGGCTTACGCACATCTGACAAATTTACGAAAAGTGAACGAATATACGACATATACGCGTTATGTGACCTACTTAAGCGCTATAAATTTGGCGTTGATGCTTACCATTGGACAAAAGGAAATTCGGAAAGAAGTGCTCAATTCGTTACGCGACCTACATCGAAGGTTTTCCTAATTCAATCGCTCAGGCAATTTTTCTTCAGCCCAACCATAAGCACAATGCTCGGAAAAAGAGTAACGTGTATGTGTTCGATGATGGCGAAGATTTGACAGATTAACTGTCAGTGAAAACTTTTTAGGCAGCGATTATACATTGTCAGTCCTTTCTTTCTCAGTAAGCCGGCTCAAGCTATAGCTAAATGAACGCATTTTATTAATATTCTCTTTTCTCAATTGCATAATAAATCTCCCAAGAACATTGCCACCAATAGAGCTCTTCTTACGCCGACTATAATGCGATTAGTGGTTTGAGCAAAAATACATGCCTCACTCGTTTTTCCACCCGTTCTATGGACATCAAACGTGGATTTTGAAGGTTATCACAAACCAGCACCAGTTACAACCATTTTGTTAGCAGATAACTGAGGAAGACATATTGAAAGGTTGCATTTTAGCTTATTTCTTCAATAGACAAATTTCTGAAACTAATAATTCTGGACAGGTAAACGAAAACTCTACTAAATGAAAAAGCAAAAAAGAATATGAGCACTCATGAAATCACCAATAATAAAGAACCCCTTAATGTGGACAGCAAGTGGAACTCGAGACAAACTGTTTCATTCATGCTATTCTTTGAAAAGTCTTTGGATTTTCTTAGGGATGGAAGTTTCGAGAACATCAACACAGAGTGGCATCAAAGTTTGAAAATCAAACGCAGTGCATCAAAATATCACCATGTTACGGTTTATTAAAGCATCTCATTCCCCATCCTCCCTCCCCCTTTCCTCTTCTTGCTGATCTTTCACTGCGAGCCTCTTAGGATGCAATCATTTCGTAAAGAACTCTTTATAGATTATCACTTTCACTTTACGTTGGTATTTCTCTTGTAAGAATTTATGCATTCTTATCTAGCAGCCCTTAATAAATTCAGAATTTGGAGACATGCTGAATTAATAATCTAAATTGGAAGCGAATTCTGGGAGAAATTTCGATCTGACTGATTGCCTTCATCGGGAGTTACATCTTCTTGGCTGCGATAGGGTAACTCATATACGGGACCTCGAAGATCCGATAGAATGAAGACAATTCCTTGCTCGAGAAGCTGTATAGTCGATCCGTGGATTATGAAAGAAATGATAAGACACTGCATTCCCCCTCTACAACTTGCAAGCAATTGCAAACATGCACTTTTATTGTTGTCTTCTACACCATAAGTTTGCTTTTTGTCTCCAATTTCATTAGTATTAATCACATTCACACTGAATTAACTGTACATCTAAAAGTTTACAAGTGACTTTTTTTCCAGCAGCTCATTGGTTGCTACTGAAGAGCTATTTTTCGAGCTACACTTTATAACGACTTGCATATTCTTAAGGGCAAATTACTAACGCCCCTTTCATTAATCATTTCGTGTTCAGTTAGATGAGTTAATATGAAGAAATAATAGTGAAAAAATAGATACGTTTTTGAGGGGGTGGGGTCGGTAATTGAGGGGCTAAAAGCTTTTAAATTCGAGTAAACGCAGGTAGCAACGCCGTTGATGTTTTACCATAAATTTGCCAATTCAGCTGCTCTAAACTTCCTCAAAGCCTTACTCCTTCGTGACCGATTGCTCCATCTTGCACATTTCCTGTGAGAAAATTAGAGAATTGATCATTTTATGAACTTGACGTATGACTTTGATCGAACGTCCTTTGTAACTGTGGAGTATGCGCGACTGCTGCTTTGCACACGATATCGCTTTTCCTTTCTTTGCGTCATATTTGCACAACACATGCTTTATGTTTCTGGCTATAGCTAATTCATCATTATTTGTTTGTTCTTGCACGTGCATGCAAAAAACAAGGGAAAATGCTTTGACGGCATAATCTGCTGGGCAACGGACGTACCATGGAACATGCATCCGCGCATTCTAACGGAACTAAATGTTAACTAAAAATTAAAAATATCGATGAAACAAAACCAATACTTTATAATATAGTCGCGGTATTGCAGGACGGTCGGTGCAGTTCTCAAATCCAGCAAGTGACCACTGGATCCACGATTCCGGCAGCGTGACTCTTCGGCACCGGTGATAGTTAACTACTGCTACAACTTCAATGGATTGATGCTTGTGCAGAAAGTGGCAAATCACGATGCAGTGAAGTCGCGCCGACAAGCCCGTACTCGTCAAATGGTGTGTAAAGATGCGTGCGGCACTCGACCGGAGTAATATTCGTTTTCTGTGAAAGTTATTACGGTAACGGTGGGACGGGTCAGAAGGACGTGTGTGCATTTGTTAATATTGCCTAACTAATAAGAACAATATTCTCACTATATTGTTATTGCTGAATGTTGCTTTCGCATAATACCAATAATGCTGTCTGCATTATTGCAAACGATATATAAAAGTGCTATGATGCAAAAGAAAGAATAATTCACACAACGTAGACATGCACTTCAGGTAAAATCGTGTGATCAGCTTTGCTACAGGTAAGTAGTGAATATTTTTTAGGTTACCACTTTTACTCGGCATCCATGAACCTTTTATATACCATTCTTGTCGGTGGATTTGAAAAAACATCTCTGAGACTATGAAAAAGATTGTAAAGCACCGAAAGCTGTTTCCAACACCAGTTGAAATTCTTTTCATTCGCTACAACGAAAAATCGTAACAAGCCTCCAAGGGTTTCTCGTAAGCGCCACTCAAAACATATGCCGCAGTATCTGCAGCCTCAGCCTTGTCTCCAACATACATTTTTAGAGTGGTACGGTCGCTACACACCAGCCGAAATCCGTTCACTGCACCGCTGCATTTGAAGAAACTAACTTATCAGTCAATGAGCAACAGTCTACTCATTCCCATCGAAAACGCTCCCTTCTACTCTATATTTTCATACAACAGTTACCGCCTAAAGTTGGCTGAGAAGTTCATAAGCTGAAGGTTGCTTAGCCCGCCCAAACTTCTTTGCGTGGCCTTCTCAATCCTTTTAAATAAAACAATTTTTTGTTCAAAACAAAAAAAGAAAATTGTTCTCCGCACTCTTCTTAGCCGATTGTAACCTGAATTTGGCAGCTAGCAACTTCAGTCAGCATTCGAATCGCCTCGCTAATCTTGAGCTTCACAATGACGAGTCTAACAACTTAAAATTCCCTAATGGTGTCCTAAATTTATTTGCACTTCATCATTACAATATGCTTGAAACTTGCTCCTATAGCTCTAAATATTCAAAATTGGAATGGCTGAATGCACGCCATCATACGCTCCTGCAAAGTACAACTAAAAACCGCTTCATAAACGGGGGCTGTGAAGACGCATGAAATTACCATTAAACGAACCGCATCTCACTTGTCTCTTCGGAAATTCCTCTTACTCATTCACCGCTCATCGTAAGTTCACTTCAGAACCCCATCATCTCTAACAACCTCCAGATTCGACAAGGAAGGAATGTCCGAAATGCTGCCTCAACGAAAAATGAATATTGCTAACGACTGACTTTTTACCATGAAATGAGTTCTTACAATCTCTGCAAACATGGCGATCTCCATTTCGGGCAGAGTTGTTTTGCTCACACTTGTGCTGATCTCTCTCCAGCTAGATTATAGTCTGCCTTCGGGGCCGTAGCCGAGGACATAAATAGGCTGCAGTTTTGCTTGCTAATCAATGTGTAATTTCTTATCATTTCGCGGTTATTGCTACTCGTAAAAAACCAGCTCGTTACTTCGGTGAGGTTCTTCACACGTCAAAGACGGTCGCACTTTCATTCATGAACCGTTATTAAACAACAACAATGTTTCAGAGGCAGCAAAACACGTCGTAACAACAACAATTTACTCGAGGAAACACATGCAACAAACGAATTAAAACTTCTCGAAGCCTTTCTTTGCTCCCGATGCCTTCAACACTTTCAACACGTTGTACCGGACGGTCTTCGACAACGGACGGCATTCGCCCACCGTAACGATATCACCAAGTGCAACATCCCTGGAACAGTCCTCCAATGTTTTACGAAGCAGACCACACTTTAACATTGCATGCGGCATCTAGGAGAGGAGCTCCAACGTCAATCTTATGTTCTGAGGACACGGGCGACTGCTCTTATCTATGAACCGCCGCTATTGAATACTCATGCTCTGAAACAAAAAAGGTTCATCCCCTTCAATAGTTTTAGGTGCAAACATGAGGTCACAAAAGGTAAAAGTGATTGCACAATTTCCTAGTTTAAAGCAGCACGATGGAGCAGATGCCAACATGGATGCTTTCGCATTTTCACTTATCAGACCAAAAAGTTGCCTGAATTACCAAGACATAATTAAATCTACTCAGTAATGCGTTCATACCTTTAACCAACTTCCTATTTGTAAAAACTTCCTCCCAAAGTTTCGCTTTCGTAAAAACACAGGCAAATCAAACAAAGTAAAATGCGTGCAAATTTTTAGGCACCTATTACTGATGAGAACTCCAATTTATCTGGTTAATGAGAATTCAGCTGTACATGCATCCAACAGATTTTTGAGCATATTCCTTAGCAACATTTGGCATTGGGAAGAAGGAATAGAAAATTCGAACGATCACCATTTGCAAATAAAACTTATAAAGGTGACTCATCAGAATCCCATCCAACTTGTCCGCTTGAAAAGAAAACCTTTGAGAAATTACTTCAAGAACGTTTGTTCTTTTGTTCTTGCACGTGCATGCAAAAAACAAGGGAAAATGCTTTGACGGCATAATCTGCTGGGCAACGGACGTACCATGGAACATGCATCCGCGCATTCTAACGGAACTAAATGTTAACTAAAAATTAAAAATATCGATGAAACAAAACCAATACTTTATAATATAGTCGCGGTATTGCAGGACGGTCGGTGCAGTTCTCAAATCCAGCAAGTGACCACTGGATCCACGATTCCGGCAGCGTGACTCTTCGGCACCGGTGATAGTTAACTACTGCTACAACTTCAATGGATTGATGCTTGTGCAGAAAGTGGCAAATCACGATGCAGTGAAGTCGCGCCGACAAGCCCGTACTCGTCAAATGGTGTGTAAAGATGCGTGCGGCACTCGACCGGAGTAATATTCGTTTTCTGTGAAAGTTATTACGGTAACGGTGGGACGGGTCAGAAGGACGTGTGTGCATTTGTTAATATTGCCTAACTAATAAGAACAATATTCTCACTATATTGTTATTGCTGAATGTTGCTTTCGCATAATACCAATAATGCTGTCTGCATTATTGCAAACGATATATAAAAGTGCTATGATGCAAAAGAAAGAATAATTCACACAACGTAGACATGCACTTCAGGTAAAATCGTGTGATCAGCTTTGCTACAGGTAAGTAGTGAATATTTTTTAGGTTACCACTTTTACTCGGCATCCATGAACCTTTTATATACCATTCTTGTCGGTGGATTTGAAAAAACATCTCTGAGACTATGAAAAAGATTGTAAAGCACCGAAAGCTGTTTCCAACACCAGTTGAAATTCTTTTCATTCGCTACAACGAAAAATCGTAACAAGCCTCCAAGGGTTTCTCGTAAGCGCCACTCAAAACATATGCCGCAGTATCTGCAGCCTCAGCCTTGTCTCCAACATACATTTTTAGAGTGGTACGGTCGCTACACACCAGCCGAAATCCGTTCACTGCACCGCTGCATTTGAAGAAACTAACTTATCAGTCAATGAGCAACAGTCTACTCATTCCCATCGAAAACGCTCCCTTCTACTCTATATTTTCATACAACAGTTACCGCCTAAAGTTGGCTGAGAAGTTCATAAGCTGAAGGTTGCTTAGCCCGCCCAAACTTCTTTGCGTGGCCTTCTCAATCCTTTTAAATAAAACAATTTTTTGTTCAAAACAAAAAAAGAAAATTGTTCTCCGCACTCTTCTTAGCCGATTGTAACCTGAATTTGGCAGCTAGCAACTTCAGTCAGCATTCGAATCGCCTCGCTAATCTTGAGCTTCACAATGACGAGTCTAACAACTTAAAATTCCCTAATGGTGTCCTAAATTTATTTGCACTTCATCATTACAATATGCTTGAAACTTGCTCCTATAGCTCTAAATATTCAAAATTGGAATGGCTGAATGCACGCCATCATACGCTCCTGCAAAGTACAACTAAAAACCGCTTCATAAACGGGGGCTGTGAAGACGCATGAAATTACCATTAAACGAACCGCATCTCACTTGTCTCTTCGGAAATTCCTCTTACTCATTCACCGCTCATCGTAAGTTCACTTCAGAACCCCATCATCTCTAACAACCTCCAGATTCGACAAGGAAGGAATGTCCGAAATGCTGCCTCAACGAAAAATGAATATTGCTAACGACTGACTTTTTACCATGAAATGAGTTCTTACAATCTCTGCAAACATGGCGATCTCCATTTCGGGCAGAGTTGTTTTGCTCACACTTGTGCTGATCTCTCTCCAGCTAGATTATAGTCTGCCTTCGGGGCCGTAGCCGAGGACATAAATAGGCTGCAGTTTTGCTTGCTAATCAATGTGTAATTTCTTATCATTTCGCGGTTATTGCTACTCGTAAAAAACCAGCTCGTTACTTCGGTGAGGTTCTTCACACGTCAAAGACGGTCGCACTTTCATTCATGAACCGTTATTAAACAACAACAATGTTTCAGAGGCAGCAAAACACGTCGTAACAACAACAATTTACTCGAGGAAACACATGCAACAAACGAATTAAAACTTCTCGAAGCCTTTCTTTGCTCCCGATGCCTTCAACACTTTCAACACGTTGTACCGGACGGTCTTCGACAACGGACGGCATTCGCCCACCGTAACGATATCACCAAGTGCAACATCCCTGGAACAGTCCTCCAATGTTTTACGAAGCAGACCACACTTTAACATTGCATGCGGCATCTAGGAGAGGAGCTCCAACGTCAATCTTATGTTCTGAGGACACGGGCGACTGCTCTTATCTATGAACCGCCGCTATTGAATACTCATGCTCTGAAACAAAAAAGGTTCATCCCCTTCAATAGTTTTAGGTGCAAACATGAGGTCACAAAAGGTAAAAGTGATTGCACAATTTCCTAGTTTAAAGCAGCACGATGGAGCAGATGCCAACATGGATGCTTTCGCATTTTCACTTATCAGACCAAAAAGTTGCCTGAATTACCAAGACATAATTAAATCTACTCAGTAATGCGTTCATACCTTTAACCAACTTCCTATTTGTAAAAACTTCCTCCCAAAGTTTCGCTTTCGTAAAAACACAGGCAAATCAAACAAAGTAAAATGCGTGCAAATTTTTAGGCACCTATTACTGATGAGAACTCCAATTTATCTGGTTAATGAGAATTCAGCTGTACATGCATCCAACAGATTTTTGAGCATATTCCTTAGCAACATTTGGCATTGGGAAGAAGGAATAGAAAATTCGAACGATCACCATTTGCAAATAAAACTTATAAAGGTGACTCATCAGAATCCCATCCAACTTGTCCGCTTGAAAAGAAAACCTTTGAGAAATTACTTCAAGAACGTTTGTTCTTCTATCTATAAATGCCTCAAACCGTTTTTCGAACTGTGAGATTAAATTATCTAAAAAAGAAGCTTTCATGTGAAAACGCCTCGGCAAACAAAAAGATGATATATAGTTGCTCACTGCAACTACTGAAAGGCAATTGCCGCATTAAAATCATCGCATTATGGGCATGAACAAAAAGCAATGAGCAACATCGACAAATGAACAAGCGAATAAGGGATTGGTAATGAGGGCATCTTGATTATGGTAGGCATTCAAAACAGAGCTCACATTAACGGTGCCTGAAAACTCCGAGTAGTCGAAAAATTTGGCCAAGGGTGAGAAAATGCACAAGTTGGATGGCCTTCAAATCAATATGCAAGTTGACCTATCAATTTCGAGAACACACTCATCTGGAGGTACCCAAGGCGCACTTACCAATTGGAGTGATGAAATTTTATATACCTCAGACTCCAAACAAAACAGAAAAGCTGGCGAATTATGGATTTTTGTAACCTCATAGCCAAACAACCATCGTCTTCAATCCCCATCAAGTGAAACTTTAAAAAATACGCCCGAGTTTTCGACGAATCAACTGGAAAGTTCTACTATGTGTTCTTTTGTGAATGCACTATAGCAATGTCGAATCTATGCGAACATCAATGTGTACGTATCCGTATAGTAGGCCCAAATCAGGAATCAATTAAGAAACAACAATTTGAGCGATAATGTCTACATCCCGTTACATTAAATATCAATTTTGAAGCCGATCCGTCGACTTTCAGACGAGCTGTAATCGCCAAATTCTGCCGAAGAATTCCACTTAAGCAAACAGCAAGGTTTTTTTTTTTGTAGATTTGAGCAAGCAACCGCATCAACGGAAATAAGATTGCATTATAGCTCATGTTCTATAATTTGGCATCGAATTATGGGGCAGACTGATCATATGTTGTAACAGCACATATTTCTTCAAGTCCTATTGCATGCTTCCCACTTGTTAAGTTATAGGCTGCAAAAGGGACGACCATCGTTCAGTGCTTCCACATCATGCAAGACTTCCTCGGATTCTCTGCCTTACTCCTCCCCGTTTTCTCTAAAGTGTTCGGAAGTGTTCGGAGAAGAAATAATCCTGATATAGGCCCTCCCAATCAGCATTCTCGCTAAGCAATGAAATTATTGTCAAGAAGCTATATACTAAAGGAACAGGAAAAGCGGTCAATCGTAGTGTTCGAAATAACGCTAGCCGTATAACACTACGTGCACATTTTCAGCAATTATACAATCCTGCTAAAGTGGCGCATATGTGCCAGAACACAAGAGATTTTTTGACACGCTCAGCACCAAAAATAAATCTTTCGGAAGAAACAGAAAGAAACCTTTAAAAATTTCATAAATAATGAGAGAAGCGGATTACGAAAACATCCTTTTCGTTTTTTTCAAACCCACACGAACTATTATCACAAACAATTACGGCAGAATCGTAACCAAAGTAGATGATTGGGTCATCAAAGCGCTTACAACAAACGAAACCTGCAACCGTTTCTCCCCAATGCGTCGTCACTACCTGCCCCATAATTGTTTTCAAATCGCTGGTGTCAGCATCCTTAAACTACTCCTTGCTGATCCATGACAAGAGTTCTAGCTCTAGCGAAAAGTTCATTCCCAGAGGAACAAACCGAGCTCTTCAGCAAAAAACTGCTATATTGCTGTGTTATTGAGAGGCTGCTTAAATGAATTTTCACTGGAATAATATGAGGTGGAAGCATTACCTGAATGCTGGCGAACAATGTACCGACATATTCTTATGACGTTTCTCATAACGACGATACTTCTTCACGAAATGCAGGTAATCTCGCCTGATGACAATCGTTCGTTGCATCTTCGTCTTCACAACAACACCCGTCAGAATTCTACCTCGGATTGAGACGTTTCCCGTGAACGGACACTTCTTATCAATGTAGGTTCCCGTTATTGCCTAGAATGGATAAGCCATGCAGCTATTCGAGAACACAATCTCAATCTGCTTTATCGCTAATATTGGTACCTAGTGGCTCTTTGCATGAGATCGTTACAGGCAGGCACTTCAATGTGACCCAATATAATACGATAATGGACCAATGGCTCTATGGCTAAACGAAAGATATGGATTCAAATCCTTAACATTTTCGTTCTACCTTTCTTTATCAGCTAATGATACCCAAAAATTTCTTGAAAAACTGATGTAATCAGCAGGCTGTTCACCTTACGACAACAAGGACGCCCCGCTGCTAAATGGCACAGCAGCGAAGGCACAGAGAAGTGGAGAAAGGGGAATATATTTTGGTGGACGCTGGTTGAACAATTGCTATGAAAATGGGCCAACTATGATAAAATCTAATTCAATTCCTAAAAAATAAAGCAATGCGAAGCCGCAAAAACATCCTGCTAACTCGTACGTTGCACAGCAAACACTGATTACAAATGAGGAAGGTGGGTCTCCCTATCCACAGCAGAAAACTGGCCACGACTCCAGTCGCAATCCTCCATAAACACAGCATTCACTGACCCTTTAGAACCTTGCTATGCAAAAAGAAACTGCCTGGTGTCAACGTTGGGTCTTAAAATGCTGCTCGTTTGCATGACCATCACTCATTTCTGCGCTTATCATACACCTAAGCAAAGTGGCTGAAGCAGATCCCTCACAACAGAGTACCTTTTTACTTAATGTAAAGTGTTGTGTATGATACAGCAAATTCAACGACCGCAATAATGTGGCGTTTCTTAACAAATGGGTTTACTTGCAACGGCCAATGACAAACATGATCCCAACAAATTCAACCGAATCGGTGGCGACTATGCGTGGACAGGATCCCAGACATCAACAGAATAAGCAAAGAGTATGGGTGAACGTGCGTAACATGTCAACAGACATCGCCTCATGCGCTTTCCCCATTCAAGTCTTCGTTTCATCCGGATACATATCCTTCCACTGCTGACCACAACCGCTCTTCATATCAGCAGATAAACAGTGGAAACAAAAATAGCTCTGCCATAATGCGAATCAAGGTAGCTAATTACTTTGCCCTCCACCTCACACTTACAGTAGTCTGTATCATAGCTCCTTCATCTGTTTCAGTAAGTAATTATTATTGCAATAGTGGATGAAACAAAGAAATTCCGATGCATTTTCCAACGGAGAGGTGGATTATATATAACGAGATTTACTACCGCAGTCGCAGCAGTACTGATATTATTGCCGATCGTTTGCATTGCCTGAACTTTTAAACAGCCCACTACAACAGACGCCATTAAAGAAATATCCTCGCACCTTGTACACATAGGACGGAAGGTCAAGTTCAGTGATCTCAACATCGCTTTCGCTGCAAATGTGCGGAAATAACAAATAGGATGGTGAAGTGTACAAGAAGCTAAAGCCACGTCATGTGGCTGCAACACCATCTTCGCCAAATGCCAAACTTTCGTGCGCCTATAGGACCGTGGGTGGGACAAAGAAGTGCGGGGGGATGAATAGAGAGGGTGGAGAGGCGATGGCTCGACGATTGTGGTGATGCAGCTGGTAAAGAAGGGAGCGCAGTGCGGGCGAAATGTGGTTCGGAAGTCTCAGCACGCCTCCTATGCCCGCGCATGACTACGCATTCCCCTCCCCTTCCGAATAAGTAAAAACAGCACGATCTCGAATCGCTTTCCTGAGATATAAGCGATGTTCCACCGCTTAAAGATGTACAAATGTAAGTAAAGAAAGGAACCTCGCGAGGCGTTTTAAATCCAAGACCAACATTCCGTACATAACGAATGTCCTTCTTTGCCTTTTTACCAATGCCAAGAGTGCGCAGTTTATTGTTCAAGAAGATCGTCGGTTGTTTCTGGAACGCTCTTTCTGTCTGCTCGGCCATATCTATGAGCCTTTCAAAGTGCCCTCCAATAAAGCAATTAATTAAATCACCTATAACGACGAACGATAACGAATCCGCTCATGCAACGATTAATAAGTAGCATAAAACACATTAGTTCAACGTTCAAGTACGCAAGCACATGAATTTGGAAAAAAAGGCATAAGGAATGTATGGGCGGACAGCACGACATGTGTGCTGTTCTGCTGCAGTGACCAATGAAAACCTCAAAAACTGCTTTATGACGGATTTTACTTGTAATCTGTGTTATATGCGAATGCGGACCCATGCCCTGTAGAGCGCCTACTTTCTTTTAACATCAACAACAAAAGCTTAAATACAAAGTGCTTCCATTTGCAACGGTTTAGCATTAGCAAGTTCGAATTGATAAACAATAATTTGGAGAAAATTAATTTCCTTTCGCATATTTTAAAATTTATCAGAGTGTTTTAAGCGCCTTATAAATGTTGATCAGTGTTTCACAAATGTTCTAACAATGTTGCAAACTGTGGAGGCTATGTCACGAAATGACTGCTTTTGAAATGATTTATTTCGATAAACAAATCGCACCATCAACCCACGAATATTTTCGACAAAAGTGCTGTATATTCGAGCATAAAATGGTGGTGTTCAAGCGATACTTTTCATAAAAGGGCGGTTTCACTTTCCCAGCGAGGCAGCATTCGCATCTCGGACACCACCTAGCCGGGACAGGTCAAAGTATACAAGGCGGTTTCCTATTCTTGTTTTAATACAAGGTCTCCTTTAAAGTATAGCCTGTGAATTGTGAAGCTCAAAATCATGGAAAAATCATGGAAAAGAAACGTACAAAAAAGTGTAAGCAAACAAAACATCCGTGGAAAAACTTCCGACAAAAAAGGCGTGGAACTGGATAAGCAGAAAAAACGATAACCCACAGGATGTCACCTATAAAAAAACAGGTGTGGCAAGGCAACTGCATCAAAAGATGGAGATGCGACGACAAACGACATACTAACTCAATCGCAAAACCCAAATGAGGGGGAAACGAAAATTTTCTGCAAACAGATGAATAGAATGATGGAGAGCTGATCAATTTGGGTGGGCTTGAAACACACCTCTGAATACGGCACATTAGCATGGCGTATAACACGTGGAAGTGAATGCGGGTAAGAACTGCAATGTCAAAAGAATAGTGATTAATATTTGCTAGCTGAAAAGTTGACTAACAATCACGTTTTATTGCCATTTCCACAAAAACTCATCTACGGGAAATGTGTCCTCAAGAAGTGACCTCAACCTTGCCTATGGAACTGCTTCCCCTTCAAAAGCACACAACAATCAAACCTACAAAGTAACCGAGGCTAAACTGTGGACCCATATAAACCACTACGCTGCAAAAACGAAGACCACACAACAGCGACAACGAACCTTGTAAGGACACAATGTGCTAAATTACCACAACAAGCAATAAAACAATAAAACAAGAAAAACACTGTGCCAAGATGTTGTATGGTTCATACAGGCCTACGTTCCACCGTAGTTTAAGCGTTCGTACTCATTCGTATTTGGTTCGGTTCAACCTTGAAGATTACCCTGTCAGGACGTAAAGAAGAAACGCAAAGTTAAATAGGTTCGCAAGTTCATCGTTGCAGGTTACCGTGATTTATCCAAATATCATCTCGGAGTTTACACCATTCTATCATGTACACCCTACCATCCAAATTCCTCGTCCACATAATGATTTAAAAACTCCCTCACAATTGGATCGAATCAATCGAATTCTTCAATCTGGATACAGTGACACATCATGCGATGGGAATGCAAGAGACGATGGTGACAAGCGGCTGGTCGGACCGCTTTTGGAGATACCGCGTAATGAGCTCAGTAGTGGAGTCCTCACCACTCAGTATAAATTCATCGCAACAAATCTGAAGATATGTTGTAAAGAAGCAAGATTTTAAAAACGGACTTAAGAACATTTCGGAGAGCATTAAAACCTCTATACTTGCTTATCAATTCTAAAGAGCGCAATAGACATCTAAGAACTCGACATTAGACACTTTACCTTAATTGGATTTTGTTTGTAGCAAAAACTATTTTTTCGTGAGGGACATGCAAGGATGGTCGGATCAATTGGAATTCAAAGGCCATTTTTCTAGAAGCTTTCCATTTTTGGTTTCATGTAAGATTTGTTGGTAAGGTGAGTGGCCAGCAGAAACGCATTTCGTGACAGCTACACGAATTCACCACTGAAACATTCTGACTTGCTTCATCACTCATTTATATTTGGTATCTCGTGGAAGCTGGCAATTATGTCTATGAAATTTTGCAACCTCAGTGCTACTTTATTCGTTTCATACGACGGTGTCACTTAATTTGCCAACAGGCTTCTTAAGTGTAGTGTTCGACAGCAGTGCTCAGTGCCTTTTAGCAAACGAAAGCTAATGAATGTGAGGACATTCATGACTGCAGGGCAAACTTGATGCGGGCAAATATCGATAAAATTGCTATAATGTGATGAACAAGCATCGAAAAGGTGATGCCATATATGTTCTATGACAAGAACTTCTCGTACCGAAAATTTTGGTTCATCGATGAAAATTTGTTTCCGACTTTTTTGTTTCAATGAACGAAGTGCTCTCAGCTGGTCATAAACTTCCATCTTTCCACCACAACTCCGAGCATCCCAATTACTGGTGTAGGAGCCACTATGCTACATTGCTTGGAACATTAAAATATAATTAGCAGATGATTGTTATATCAGTGGATATTAACACAAACTGTCGAATTGCAGAAGAATGCTGTGTAGAGAAGATCAGATAGAAGCGACAGCTCAGGAAGAGAACAACAATGTATGCGGGAATATTGTATAAAACTGCACCTCAACGCAGTAACGCTGCGTCAATGAGTGAAGGTAATTTGTGTTCAAACTCTGACAGCTAAAAAACACTGACAATTTTGCTTGCCACCCACCTTATCAACTAGTCTCTGATGATATCAAAAAATGTAGAACTTGTAGAACGTTGCCTTCGAACTACGGCTCATCCGACCATCCTTTCAAGTCTTCCGCGAAACAAAAATCGTTTTTTTGCTGCGACCAAAATCCAACTAATGCCCAATGTAGGCAATTTTATTTTGTTTTTAGATGTCTGTTGCACTTTTCAGAATTGATCGGCGAGTGCAGGGTGGTGGTAAGTGGTCACCTCATTATACCTGTCAAATTCCATAACTCTAGCTTGAGTGGTTCTTGAATCGGAACAATGGACAAGCAGATAGACGTTCACGTGCAAACACAGCGATGCCAAAATGCAATTTTTTTGGAGGAAATTTTCAAACACTCATGACAATTATGGTAGCTCAATGTGCGATGCTATCATGTTGCACGTTTTCAGAGCTTTCGCCACTGAACCAACAGGATGCATAAATCTTAAAATACAATGAAATGTTGTAAAAGATGCATTTCGGTGAGTGACCATCGAATAAAACCATTTTCGAGTCACAACCGAGCGGCTGCTGTATGTAGAGTACCATCTGTCTATAAATCTCATTGATTTTACAAATTCGGTAAGGTAAATGCAAGCAGATGGTTATCGTTCAGCATAGATTATGGTCATTATGGCATCAAATGATTGAGGTATCGAAATTATCGAAAATTTATGCATGAACATGGACAAGCCCCAAATTGAATGAAAGTGGAGTAAAAAAAAAATTTTTTTTTTAATGCGCATTGAGAGGAGTTTAAAATGCTCACCACTTCTTCAATAACTGCCTCATTGATTCGCCCCTTTTCTCTTGAGGATTTACTCCACTTGAATTTTGCTAATTCTCTAATCTTATACATATCGAATTTCTCCGTGATATGATACACTTTTTATGAAATTTCAATCGTAGCAGTCTCGCAATATTTGCACGTTTCACATTCAAATTAAACTTTCAATCTTTGTTCAAAACTAAGAAAATTTCATCCATACGTGAATTATGCGCTTTAAACAAACCCTATAGAAGCCACATTTTCATATCCATTTTCTGTCATATTTTTTATGAGTTTACCAATGTGTTCTTTTTGATATTCTCTATACAACTTTCTGATTTTTTTCTACATATCTGTTATGTGAATCTATGCATATGTGCATCGTGTCATATGTGAGTTTTATATCTATGTATGTGTATTATGTGAACGCAGTCACAGTAGCATTATGCATTTATACATCACTCAATATAGCAGATTGAATTCACAATTATTAAACTATAGTGGAGAATACACTCATAGAATCGGAAGCTTTTAGTCTAGTTCTCTTCAAAAACTATGTGAACTTCTTCATTACTCCATTCGCCGACCTGCATGAAAGTTAGCAATGATGGAAGAAAATATACTAAACGCAAACGTGAAGTTTCTCTCGCAGTCGTCTAGAGCTATAAATAAAGCATGAAAGAAGGTGTCTTTCATTGTTTTCTGTTTCCTTTTGAGCTGCCATATATTATCGAATGAGATGACTTATAAATTGAGGCGTATAGTTCAGGTACTCCTGGCTCGTCTTCTTATTTGTCTTGCAATTTCATTCACTTAGAATAGACAAAATTTATGGCGTTCACTCATAGATATTGCACGGGAATTTGAACTAAAAACGAATCAATGCATTCTTATTTGCGAGCTATCCTCAGTGTTTTTCTCTTCCTTACCGCAGGGCATTGAAATCCATCTAAGAGCCTCTTCCATTATAAGCATTAAGAAATCGCACTTGTTGATGCAAATCGAGGCATCGTTTATGCTAACAAATGAGGGTAAGCTATGCGCAGTAATTCAAATATTTTACTTCGGTCGCATTTTCATGAGTGCACATTTATGAAGTTATACTTTCTATATGATGCAATATTCCATTATGATTGCTGACCGATACGTTGATTCATCAGTTGTTGTCGATGACATTATTCCTCCAGAAGATAAACATATTGCCTATCATAAACCTTTCAGAATATAAAAGACATTTAATTTTTATTTGATTTTTATATGTTGACAACACAAAGATGAACAAAATATTTAATGATGGGATTGAAGAGTTTCAATTAAATTCCAAAAAACATTTCTAAACGAGTCAATAAAATCGCTTAAGCATTAAATGATATATTTCTATCTGAATGAGTAGCGAAACACATTTACATCAAACATATAAAACATTCCTTATGAAATTTAATTCTCTTTTAAGATGATAACAATAATGGTGTTATTTTTTTGAATACAATTTCATATTCTCCATCTCCTTTCGTAATTTATTTTTCACTGTTCATGAAAAACACTCCACAAAATTCTATTCACTTCTTCGTTTTAATCTTACTAAAATTCAAAATTTTGCTTGCTTCATTTCATATGCAAATTTCATTCTCAGAATTTTCGCATGATCTTCTAATGAGTCAACGACTCGACAGACAATTGTGCACAATGATCGAAGAAGATACTCATCTACGTGCACTGCGTGACTATGCAACCCATTTCGATAGCAAAGAGTTTTTTCATTACGTAAAAAGCTGTGTGTTACTTCTGCATTAATTTACACCTTCAACTTAATGCTGCTTCATTTGTAGTAATATTTATTGCAGTATACCAATTCCATTTCATAAAATTTTGCATTTAAAAGGCACCTAATCATGCAACTTTCTCAATGCCTATGATGAATTCCAATGTAGACAACAAGGAATTTACTCAAAAAATAGGACTGATGAGGTAAATCAACTTTATATAGCAAATGGAATGTTTCATTGCAGACCAGATGTTTTGCCTTCTTTTTCACTTTAACAAACCGAATTTATCTCAACAAGGAATTAATTTATGCGACACAATAATCGTCAATCTCATAATTACCGCATCTCATACATATTATTAGGGCTATTCTGATTTGATTATTGAGCGCCATGTTTTAATATTTTACTTCTTTCTTCCTTTTTTGGCTACAATTTGGTTCTCCTTTATTTCCTCCTTCATCGTCTATTAAACTCCAAATTCGACCTGTTTCTTCCGCTTTCTATAGCAATCGTTTATTTCTCTATCAGATAGGCTATGTGTTCGTTCCAATGACATCTTGACCTCTTTATTGCCTCGATTTAAACTGCTCATCGTGACTATTCCATCACATACTCCTTTCTGCTCATCTTTATTTCCTTAGCAATTCTTTCGTTCTCCTACCTTACTATTTTTCAATGGAATAAGACGAGCTAGAAATGGTGAATTGTGTTCATTCCATAATATGCCTTCATATGCTAGTTTCGGATTGCAGAATAGTCAGAACCCCGAAATCAATTTTAGGAAAAGCTGAAAAAGAAAATAGAAAAAAGCTGAAAAAATGCCTTTTCATTAGTCACCTTGTGTGCTTTGATTCACATTTCACCTGCGAATCATTTTACTGAATTACAAGCATTTTTGATCTCACGTAACGATTACTTTCTATAGAGTGCATCGTGCCTCTCTTAATTGCTATCATATCTGTATGTACCTACTCTTTCTTTCACTAGTTTTCTTACTCACCTATTGAAGTTTTCTTCTATCTTTGTGAATAAACATTTCACAGCAGCAATTTCATTCGGTTTAGAGAACATGTAAATAGCAGCGAAATTAATAGCTGCTGTCGGTCGCCAATTGAATCGCTGAAAATGCTTCAATAATGCTACGAAACTCTCATTGAGGGATATAATTTGCGTCCTTCTGCAAACATCCGCCCTAGTAATAATTAACTCAAGCCTTATGGATTTTGAGGCATATCTTATAGCCGATTCAATACCACACTCCGTCGTCAGACTTCGTAAAGGGTGTTTTTTTTTTTGTGCCAGCCACGCCTTCCGTGAGCTGCGTTAAGCACTGGGCGTGGCCATAAGGAATAAACGCTTGAAATTCCGGCTAGTGATTTGATTGCGTTCAGTAGAATGTCTTCGGTGCTGAATGGGCCTATAACTGCAATCGTTGTTGTAATAGGTGTTCTACTGAACTTTCTCACCATTTTCACTCTGCTAAGAATACGGCGTCATCCTCGAGTGAAGCGACATTCCGAAGGTACATCGGTGACATCGAAATACAGTCCACATCCGGTGATCCACATCTACTTCTTCTGGATCGCTTGTACTGACTCAGCGCTACTGATAAGCGCATTATTAATGTACTGTTTACCAGCGTTATTGGTTGAGTCATTTGATGCATATGTGCGCTTCTTTCCAACGTGTTGATGTGTGCAATGATGTACGATCGCTACGAGGCATTATGCAGACCACTGCGTCAACGACTCTCCTATTATGCGACTACGAATCCAACAAGACGCATTCACATCATCTGTGCAACGATCCTTCTGTTGGGCCTCATATACACATTGCCTCGGCTATTTGAGTTGACTGTCGTTTCGGTCAACAATACACTTCGTGTTGAACAAACATCACTGGTTCGAAATCGCTTTTATATGATCGGATATCGAATTGTTGGTGGTCTGTTCTTCTACTCCCTTCTGCCTTATGTTATTTTATCTTTGATAACGGCTCGGGTATCCTATGCTTTGCATCATGCATCCTGTAAACGAACTACTATTTCAAAATATTCGCGTAGGACATTACGACGTCGATCATCTGATTCCGAACGTATATTGATGGCAATAATGACCAAATTCCTCATTTCAAGACTTTTACCAACAGCACTCGATATAACCGAACATATCGTCGGACAGGAGGGCTTCCTCTTCTCAGCGACTATTACGATCGTTGTCGACATTTGTGATTTGATCGTCGTTTTGGCGAGTGCATCTAATTTCTTCATATATTGCGTTTTTTCGAGATCATTTCGGCGTACGTTAAATTCGCAATGTTCATTTAATTATTCGTCGTCAAAAACTATCACATAACTCAAATTACATGTCAGTAGCTAATAAAATTACCGCTCAGTGCTATGAACTCAGTAAAACCCTCGCAGAATTATATTAAAATCAGCATATAAAAATGAAATCTGTTTATTAATAATGCCAAACATTTGCGGATGGATAGAACGATATTTAGTAAGTATTCTTGAGAGGAAATTTCTACTTCGCTCACCCTGACACTTGTGCAAGGCATATTATAGCGATATAGTTGAGGATGAGATGCATCAGCTTTCAGAATGATATTCGAGCAGCATAGCTAATAGTGTATTTCGATTTCGTTAATAAATGCAAACGCAAGTATATCGAATGCATAGTTTGCATTCGCAAAATGCCTTATGGCAGCATATGCAACGCATAAAAAGTATCCTTTAAAGCACTTTTTACATTGTTTTGGTAGCTTTCACCGATATCAACCATTCTGATGTGACACATTGTCTGTGCCAATGCGTATGCCTTTGTCTGCCACTTCGGTAGTTGCAACATGAAACCAGTGAAGTTAGATTAGGAAATATGGCAAATATGAGATCTGCACCATAGGATGATTTTCTATAACAACTTTCAAATTTACCCATCAACATCTATAATATTTAGATAATGTTAATAACAAAAAATATTTATTGCGCTAGAAGAGGGCAATAGACGTTGCAGCATCTTTACTTGTTAAGTAAGTACGTTGGTTGCCACTGCTGAAGAGTTAAACAGTAGTGGTGCGTGATTCTTTATCGATCTCATACTAGTTTTACATGTCTTGCGTGGTCGTTCTGATTCGGTCTTAAATGGCCGCGATAATTGCAATGTTGGGAAACGAATTAGAGCTACCGTTGTGCTATTGCTTCATTAATTTACGAAGCTCAGCACGAGCTCGATTAAGATTGGCCAATCTTTGCAGAGTCGCACCTCAACTCTCGTCAAGAATAGCTATGCCCTCCACCAAATTCTTGATATTGCTCATTGCGCATGTAGTGTGTGAATTGTATGCTCTCATAAAAAACTCCTTTATTTCTCAATATATGGAATTTCGAATAGAAATATGCCTCCTCCTACTTTCCTATCTGATATTCAAACACATGAGAGATGTGTGACGAAACATTGATTCCTGGACACGAGCAATATTTTGATCATAGACCAATGCGATTAAAGTCACCCAGTATGGAGAAGATCGAAAATGGCAAATGAGCGATTGGCCAACAAAAGAATTGTATGACTTAAAAGTTAATCGAAAAAGCAACCCTTGGGTGGATTCACCAAAGAGTTTTTTGCTTTAGTGTGTTGTAAAGGAAATGTCTTAACTCAAGGGGTGAGATAGGTTCGAATTGTGTGCATGAATAGAAGTGAACGCAGGTTTATGGTCTGATGAAATTTCAGCTTGGCATGAACAGGTGATAATATTAGCACAATTTTATTTTAACATCAAAAGTCAGAGGTGTAGAACTAATTACATGAATAGATGGATCTACACACATAGCAAGTTGGATTATCAAGATCAACTGCATTACATTCACGTATTGCATTTCATAGTTGCACCACCTCCCCCTTCCCCGCTTTCAACAGTAGGATGCGAAGATAAATATAAATACAAACAGGAATAAAACATTTTAATATAAATATAAACAATGTAAATATAAATGCAAATATAAACAAATACAAATATAAATATAAATACAAATATAAACAAAAATGTATATAATATGTAATATATATGTTGGCATTCTTTAAATTAATATTTATATTTATACATATTTGTATTTACATCATATCCATATTTATATTTCTATGTTTATATTACATTTAAACCTGTGTTTATTCATACAGGTATGATGTCTTATAAAAGCATAGCATTGAACCTGTCCAATGCGCATATTGATTACTTATATGCATCTACTTCTTTATCGCTGCTAAATATAGCATCTATGGATTATATCAATAGTGTGAAATCCTATGATGCAGTTCGTTTCAGAAGTCGTGAAATAAATTGTAAATCTATTGCAGCCGAATTTTATGAGCGATTTGTTTAGGTGCAATACAATTTTTTTCTATATACGGCGTCATGTTGACATCCTTTTTGCATTTGCCTTTCACTCTAATTCTGAAGTCGCCATCTGTGTTGTCTGCGATCACTCTCGGATTCACCTCTGTGTTGAACATTTCTTTGACATCGTATATTAGCACATATTCTGTAAATCGGCCGCTGATCGAAAAAAGATTCCAAAATTTTGGAATCACTTTCATATTCAGGATTTTGCTATCAACCGGCGGTTTGAGATGTGCTCTATGCTTGCTGATTTGAGGGCAAGGGAATTGCCATCTCATGAATGCTTTCAAAGACGTAATGTGCATGTAGTTCCTAAGTGCTTCATAGGGACGCCCGCTCGCTGTGAGCGCATATTATCGCTGTCTACCCGGCTATTCTGTGTACTTGGCCGTTAATGGTAATATACATAGCATTAAGATTATATTGATGAAATCTGATAGCAGATATTACTCGCGAGATTGTTTTTCATGTTGTGCTCCCCACTAATATCATCTGATTTCTTATACTTTCAGAGCCTCTTGTACTATAATAGTTGGACGTCAGCATTGTCATGGAACTTTCCGAATGGCTTGGAAAACAAGTTTATGGCTAACGATTAATTAAACTCATCCGCAGTGCAAAAATGTGCTTTTAATATGGCCGTTGCATATCTCTTTCATTAAGGAATTCTCTTTACATACTTCTGCAAACTTAGGCGACAACACTATGCGGCGATTGCATGGCTCGATGCATGTCTATACCCTTTTCTCTCTCTTTGATCATTCACTTGTTTTAATTCATCAACGATGAGCACCATGAAAGCGTAATGTGATGGTGTTGTTGTTACTGCTGCACTCGTAATTCCTTTATGATTTGATGCATAATTATTGGTAATTATTTCTGCCATGAAATTTGCTAGTGAACTTTCTTCTAAGATCAAATGGGTTCGGCCCATAAACCAATTTTTGGATTAAGCGTTTGCACAGACAGTCGGTTCATAGGAAATTGCACTATTAGAAGTCTTTTCATTTTCTATGAACACTTCTGCGACTGGTTAGTAGAGGAGGTTGAAACGCAAAAAGTATAATGGGTCATTTTATTAGCAGTCTTCTACCCTTGTGCTCCCTTTAGCGTATGCATTTATGCGTTGGGAATACTTTCTGCAACAATGAGTGGATTCCATCCATTAAAGTGCGATCTGTCAACTTCAGACAACGAGTAATATTTCAGTTTGGGTGTTTGAAAAAACGTGCGATATAAAATAGATGATTCCGACAATACGATGACGTGCATCAATGCCACGGCGCTTTTTGCCTAGTAAATCGGCTGGTGCATGGAACATAGTAAAGAGGGAGCGGGTTCATATATTGGATGAGTTGCTTCCATATTCCGTCTAAATAGGAATCGTAATTTCAGATATATCCTCTAATATTGATGAAATTTACAAATGCTAAAATGAAGTCAAGTGAACACTCTTTAATTCGATGGAATTTGTTATAAATTGCTGAAGCATAGTAAGTATAGAGTTGTGCGACACTCTCATCTACTCTTAATTGCATCATAAAAATAGACCAATTATAGCAGTCACGAGAACTAGGGAAGGAAATAGCATCATTTAAGAAAAAAAAGGAGAGTATTTCCGAGCCTTCAACCTATCAGCTGATTATGTATGACTCATCCTAATTCATCACCTAATTGTGATAAGACCACTTTCTTCCAATAAAAGTGAAAAATTCCTCATAAACAATTCGATCGTATTCAAGCCGCTATTGTTTCCACAACTAGCAACGTTTCTTTAAAAAATATCAAGTCTGGAAGGGTTTTTGGCTGAATTCGTTGCCAATCAATAAAACCAAGCAGTTTTAACAAACTCATAAAGAAATCAGGTCACTATCAGATGTCGAAGATTGCTAGAAATATGTTTTTTAAGCAACGAGCAAGTCGAATCTTTCAGCAGCGCATCCTTTGATATGTAACGATTTTATTGCATAAAGCCGCATGACTATTAGGGAAATTAAAAGATTTTGACTTCATTCCATTCTTTGAACTATGATATGGGGATTGTATGTAGTGAAAAAAAAAAGAGTTTAGCGCTATGAAAGCTGCAGATAAAGGAGACACTTTTATTAGAATCCTTCATCTCATTGACGTGATTACCATTCATGGGCTCGCTTCTTTCCCGACTACAACCTCAACTTCTCGATCGTTTTATTATTTTATACCCCTGAGCGGTTTTTATCATCGATATGCCTTGGCACATCCGAAGAAGATGTTTTCCTTGGTGCATCAGACACACTTCTATACTTCCGACTTTCCAGTTTCATCTCCTCTTGAATATTAATGTCTGCAATTTTTTCTCATGCTTCATTTCAGAAGGGAATAGCAACATTTTACCCAAAGTTCAGAATCACCCATTTGGGAGCGACTGTCAGAAGTGATTTTGGAATTTGGTGCTTTAAACTTCAGGGGCCTCAAACCTCAGAAATCTCGAATTATTTTCGCCTTTCTTTCAAGCCAACAACGTTGAGCGCTCTTTAGAACATCTTGAAATTCTGCGCTGTGGGTGAATTAGTCCGAACGTTATGGACCATAATTTTTAGAAGCAAAATCTAAGAACCCGAATTCAAGGATCCTTAGACGTCCGAGTTCGCGGTCAGAGTACCGACATTAATGTTTGCTGTCCAAAAAATACCTCCTTGAGCCGCCGGAATTCGAGTTCGCCCTGAGTGCTCGGAGAGGGGACTTGCAAACGGCCTTCAGAGACCCCTAGATTTCAAGAACACCTTCCCTTCAAACGAGCGCTACCGTCAATGATATATATTATGAGGCTAAAAGCGTTCGTAATGATTATTCTTTGCGTTAAAAACGATTCAATAATTTCCATAGGTATGAACTAGAACGCATATTAGAATAACCGCAAGAATTAAGCTTCCTCTAAAAGCATCGGCAAAACGGGCGAATTCAACATGAATTCTGCTTGAAAGGAAGCAAAATGATGTAGTCATTGGGTAACATTTTTTGAATTTCATTATTTCAAACATATGCTGATGCGAGGGGAATATATCGCTCCCCACCAATTCGGGGAATGAAGGTGAGTGCCCCGCCTATCATGCCTTACTTGTACTCCACAAAATGCACTCTCTACACTATTTCTTATGATTTTCCCACAGGTATTCTGATAATCGTACTTCTCAGTCCTCTCAGTCCATCCTTTCGCCGTTCAAAGATTCATTAAATTAAGTAAAAGGATTATTGGCATGCCTTTATGAGCAATTAGGGTCATTATTTAGGTTTGAGACTTATATGTGAACATGTGTTATATCACTTCTTAAATTTGAGCATATTGAAGAATCGATTTGATGTTTGCATAACCTAGTGTGTATTGAGGCAGTCAGTGGTTTAGTTGAGTTAATAGAGAGTAACTTCGTTTTGTGAGTTCCATCAACTCGAGAGATTTGTGTTAACTCTATCGCATGCATCGCCTTATTGCACGAAAATCATATTCACAGCCCTCGAGAATATTTCTTTTCTTCTTTTTGAATCCTCAGGCAAATTTTCGTTCCGACCATCTCGGTGTGCTTTTTGATGTGCCTTAATAGAGTTGCTTAGCGGGGGCGTAGTCTAGTGACATCGTGTTTATATGCATGTCTATGTGCATCTATTTGTTGCGCAGTGGTTTTGATTTGAAAACAACTAAAGCTAGAGTTACCAAATGTAATACCCAAAATATACACTATATTTTGAGCACCTACATCATGTACTATGTTGATCTATCAAGTTCCAAAAGTGGTGCAAAAATACGTGGGAAAATTACGCACTTTCCTACATCAGTGCAATTTTAATTTTTTACCATTTGAGCGAAATCTAACGAATTTTTTGTGGAAAACTTGTTCAACTGTTCGAGTTATTCAAAATATGAGGCCCCTCATTCTGCACCTTTCATTTTTTTTTGAAAACTTTTGAGAGTGACTGGTAGGGTGGACCGGATACTAAAGCGTATCGCTCCAGGCAGCTTTTTTCTTAGATCTCTTTTGGTTATCGATTTAGGCTCAAACAACGTCCACTAAACTACTAATTTACTTCACTGAAACTTTGGGGCTTGGGTCTTTTCTGATAGTGAAGTAAATCACAGTTGTTCGTGAAACATAAATCTTTGACAACGAAGTTAAACTAGGTAGGAGGATATGACACACATGGTCCAAGCTAAAAGAATCCAAAACACTTCACTGTGATGACTCGCGAAATGCATGCGTGGTAACGATTAAAGAAAGAATTTTCTCATCGTAAATTGCTAACCACATATGCAAAACTCAACAGCACATATGCAAACCCATACATGGCGACACGTTCCACATTCCTATAACATTTGACTGCAGAAGAGAAGAAAATTCGTAGCCTCATATGCGTATTGCTACCTTGGACCATGGCGCAACTTTTCTAACGACTTTATTCTTCTATATTTCTGATTTATTTTGAATGTGCTTTTTATTCACCAAAAAAACGCACGTTGCATCCTAGATTTGACTTTGCGAGATTTTCCTTCGACGTTTACCTGATCTTATTCAGACTCTTTGAATGCTTATGAACGTGACTGGACTGATCTCTACTAATCCGAACGTACCGTAGTCGTTTTGAACTCCGAATCTCGTACAAGGTTGTGTGTACTTTGGAGTTTAGAGAACTCCGAGTGAAGCTTGGGGGCTCAAATTCGAACGTATTCGGAATTGAGTCCTCTGATAATTGAGCGCCACGAAAATCGTGTGCGTGTCTACTCGCATGGTATCTTAAACAAAAGAGTCATAAGAGTTGCTGCGTCTATGCTTGGTAGGCCCCGTAGTATAATCATGCAGCAATCCCTGCTTCATTCTGACTGATTAGCTTCCATGTGAGCTAACAGCATGTGAGGGCACATTTGTGAGTTGTTTTATACTACAAATAGTACTGAATTGGATGTTTTCGTTGAGAATACGATCAAGTGGTTGGTTTCATAGGAAAGTTCCGCATTAGCAGATTTGTTATTGCAGTCTGTCCGCCCTGTGGGATGGCTCGCAAAATCGTATATCGTGCCAGCTTGCAGAGAGCACTTTTTCACTTGCTTCATTATGTATGATTTGACGTGATTTTTGCAAAAGCTTCGTTTGCTTAGAAAAAACAGTTGCAAAATCAAATTGCTGCCGTTGTGAAATTCTTGTTCCATTATTTTTTTTAGAAAGGAACTTTTTAGAAGGGAACTTTTTAGAAAGGCGCCGAAAGTTAACGACTTTAATCTAACTTTTTTCTTCAAGCGCGATAAATTTGCAATTAAAAAAAGGTTTGCGTAAGCAATTTCCCTCTCACCATGGCAAATGCAATCAAAAAGCTTTGCCTTACATTCATGCTAACAGTTCACTCATCCACAACGAATAATTTCATTGTTTTGGTCATATTTTTACAGCCGTTGATATGAATGACGAGATTGTGTAATCATTGCTTAAGTTCATTTCTGTCGTTGTGCAATCGGTCTCTCTGAAGACGTCGAGTGGACAGGAAGGAGCCGGGGGGGAGGGAGGGGGGGGAAGCTGAGGGGGCAGCGCATCACGATGGTCATTCTCACCTACTTCTCACTTTGCTCAGTAATATTCTTTTCATTGGAAAACTAAAACATTGAACACCGAATAGTTTATAACATTAAGTGCTTTTTCACTTCTACAGCTATCAAAAACATGATGTGATGCGTAACAATATCCTATCCGTAATGTGAAAAAAGTGCCAACTATATGTTTACTGTGACTTAGCAAAAAAAAAAACATTGGTCAAATGGCTCTTATTTCTAACGACAGCTATACGATCTGCTGAACGAACAAGAATAAGAGGTATAGAAAAAATTTGATAGAATACGATCGCTGTGGTGAATGCAACCAATGCATTTTCCATCCGCCAACTGTTTCAAGAAGTGAATTGTAGATGGTGGACGATCTATAATTACACCGAAGGATTTCAACAATCACAAATGTAAATTTAAACGCTAATTAATGACCAGAAATAGAAATTCGCAAAAAAATTGTACATTTCGCATTTAATAGAAATGATTCATGCGTATCTACTTGGCAATCTTTTGTTGTTCGAGTGAGTTCTATGTATAAATTTGGTTGAAAAAATTTCTATATATATAAAACATGACTTCTATCCTGGAAAGGGCACAATACACTCAAAAAAAGAGCTAACAACTTTTTATGAGCGCCGCATGCGAACTGCTGCAATATTACGAGCATGTCCTTAATAACAAATTTGCCGAGTGCGAGAGTATAGTCATGCCTCTTAGTGTTCATAAAATCGGCGAAGTTGAAGATCTAAAGGACAACTGTCCTTTAGATATACTTCAGTAGCGGGTTCTTCTCATATCTTGCTGAGGATGTAGAATATGCATATGCACTCAATGCTTTTTTCAAAAATTTTAAGCAGAAAAAAAAATCACTTGGAAAGACAAAAGAAATATTTTCTGACTTTTGCATACAAGATAACAGTTTTGTTATCAATAGAACATGTTGGCCGTATTTATTTTAAATTAATGCAGTGGGTAGAAACCTTGTATAAAGAGGTTAGCTTCTATTCTTCTTAGTTGTTGTAGTCATATTACACTCATCACTACGATATGTGCTGCAAACATATTTTCAAATAGTACGTTCATTAGTTTGCAAACATATTTTTAAAAAAACTTTTTGGTAAGGATAATTTCGTCTGAAAGCGATTTGTAAGTCACGACAATAATAGAAAAATTGAGGAAAATAGTGGTGAGAACTGTCTATGGATGGTGCTCCAGACCGGGACCAGGTGCGGGGTTGGAGACACAGGACCACACTAATTTGTAAGTATGGCTGTCTACTTATACTTGCTGCTTCACAATTTACAGCGATGTAATTGTAATTGATGAGTGCCTAAGTGAACTGAGCTGGAGTGCACCTCATGATTTGTATTCGATTATTGCATCGATTGAATTATAGTGCATGCTCTCAATTAGGAACTCAATGCTAGTCTGTTTTCATCATTGAATATTTGATGAGGATCTCAGTGACGCTCTTCATTAAAGTGCATCTAGAATTATGAAAACAAAGTTCTTTGCAGAGATAAAAATAAAAATAAAAGAATTCAGCACGTACTGCTTGCTCCTCGGACTCGGAAATAGGAGAACGTTGGTCGTCTAGCCTTTACCGTATTGAAGAATGCGTACGTTGTGGTGTATTGTATAAGATGAATATGGACATCTGCACTTTTATGCTAATTTTTTGCTTTTAAGAACTACCTACACCCTGAACGTGTCAATGACTTTTCCCACATTCGGGATAATGCAGACAGCGTTTGTTTTTTATTAAAAATAAGCTATCTTCTATGTCTACAACGATGTTCTTTTGCTATTTTCAGATAATTATTGGTATTTAAAAACTTTTCTCATATTTGTAGGCGATTGTCTCTATCTATAGCTCGTTTGAAGTAACACTGCAGATGATCTAATCACATTCTCTTCTTCATTTTCCAATAAAAATTTCAGTTTTTTTTTATCAAGAATATTTAAGAGACGTTCGGTTTGTGCAATCCCAAAGACTGAGTTTATTTGTTGGAGTGAACAATTAGATGTTCAAATATTGTGTGAGTGAGGTATTGCAGTGGGATGATAAAGCGTACTTCACCTTTCAGCATAAGTTCAGTTTCATTGGACATAAAATTTGAGGAAAAACGTTCTCTCCTTCATTCGCTGCTTGGTTCGCGTTTGCGTCAATTTTTTTAAGCCTTTAAGATGTGGGAAACTATTAGCTTATGGAGAGAGAGGGATCCCTCCTCCCTCTTTCTCTCCACCGTGCATGATAGTGGTTGTTAAGTGGATAGTTGCAGTAAAACTTCGAGGCAATGCTCATAAACAAGAAGGTTAAGTGTGAGGGTGTGACTGATTATACGTAAAGATATTTACAAGGACGGACGTAATGCTAAGATGGTCATAGTAAAGAAATATGACGGGTGTAATATTAAACGTTGAGTGTCCTTATAAGGCATAATAAGTTTTTTAACGCTAGACTGCTTTACAAAATAATTAATTAATTAGCGATGTAATCAGCTGGAATACAAAGAAGCATCTAATCTGGCACTTACGAAAGTGCTTCGCAATAATGACATATGTTTTACATAACAAAAAATATATATTAGCTTTTTTTTTTTTAAATCACAAATGACAATAAAAATTTCCTTATGAGAAATGCATCAATGAAAACCACATTTTGTATCAATGTGACAGAGATGATGAAAAATCGATTTTGCGTATTTTGTTTGAAAAAAGTGGCACACTCGAAGAATAATTTCTATTCACTTTGACGTATCCCATTTGATTCGAAGTTTCGACTCTATGGGTCAACTTTCATAGATTCATGCTGAATTTCATTGCCAATAGGTTGAAATTTTTTTCCACAATAATTCAGCAAGTTTTCTCCATAAGTCAACAAATCATCAGCAAGCAAACGAATTTTTGTGGTCTTTTTTATGTGCAAAAGTGTACTTGCAAAACGCACTATTGGTGCGTATGCGTGTGTGCCCAGCAGTCGTTAACTAAGGAATGAGTGAAAGTATAATTAGAAACGTGACGGGTGTAAGTTGCACAACAAGATGACCCCTAAACCATCACTCATAGTGACCCATCGATTTTCAGAAGACATATGGACACTTCTAATTTCACAGATATTTCACAATGCTGCATCAATTTAGAAGGAAGGTATGGGCATTTAATTTATGCAATTTCACTTCATGCAAACATATGCGCACTTCATGCAAATGATAAACGCATATTTTACACTGGATTGCTTTCATTTTGCTTTCATCGAATTAAAAAGAAAAGAATTTATAGAAAATTCATGAAGAGCTTTCAATTAATAAAGATACTTGTTAGTTCATTTCTCGTTGATAGAATGCTAAACCGGTTGGTTAACTAAACAGGAAGTAAAGCATTTAGAATAAACTTTCCTGCGTTTTGCAGCGTATAATTAATTATTAATTTAAGCGAGATAAAAGCCAGCTGAGGCTTAAATGATGCACAAAATTTACGATGAGGTGAAATCGATGAGAGCACTTAAATTATGAAGCCTCTTCGAGCTAAATGACTTTCAAATCTCACAATATTTTCTGCTCGTCTGTCAGAGACGTTCTCCAAAGGATTTTCTTTGTTCGTTGCAGTTGTTGCACTTCATCTAGTAGTGTTGAAAGCACCTCTTTGCCTAGTCATCTGAGAGTGTCAGCAATTAGATGCCTGAGAGTGTTTGCAATGAAGGTGTCAGTGTCAGGTGATGTTAGTATGATAGGTGTGATTGTGGGATGAAGGTGAGCTTGTTGAATGTTCATTGAGTTTCCATAGTCAGTTGCAACCAACCGAAACATTCCAAGTCTAGAAACTCACGTTTTGAGAAATGATGTGTCACAGTAGAGGGTCGTTGCAGCAACTGGCAATAACATGAAGCGGTTATTTTGGCAAATAGTCACTTATGCCAAAGATCACCTGGTGAACAAAAAATGCGTAAACTGATGAAATGGGGAGAGGGGGGGTGGGGAGAGAGAGAACGATGCTATCGACCATGTTCTTTTACCGACCCCTGCAGGGGAAACGTGGTCGAACAACGCTGGAAAGAAAATATTGCCTAAGGCATCAATGGTAAAGCTTATCCGGGGCACCTCAAGGGGAAGATGAGATGTGGCTCTATTTAACCACCTGTTTTCTTGTTTTCTCAGGTCAGTTTACATGCTCGCTTGCCATGGAAAGGAAGTTTCTTCCTTCTTCATTATCGTCAATTGATTATGCCGATAAGCTAACCCTACTTCCTGTTTAAAAAGTTGACGTGCTAACAGTCTGCCCATGACTGAGTCGAGACAGTCCTGTTTTGATGGAGAGAGATACGGTGAATCCTTCCGGAGCGAGAACTTCACAGTGCTCAAGTGAATGTTACAGTAAGGATGTAGGCTAATCCTCCAATTTCTATGTGTGCCGTCGTACAGTTTATGCGTATACTGCAGTCGCAATATTTCTATGTTGAACAAGAAAACGAATAAGCTACTGCCTTTAAAAAATTAGTCCTCCAAGCGACTCAAAAATTGGCTCATCTGTTTTAATGATGCAAACAAGTGAATTTTTTCTTTTCTCTTTAGAGGCAATTTTGTGATTATTCACTAGCAGAGGTGTAATTTAATTTGCAGATTCTCCTGTTAATAGGCGATGTAACCCTTAGTATAAAGATTTCTAAACACATCGCAATCACAAAAAATCGACAACAATCACCTACCACCTCCATTCATCGACTTCTATGTCAAAGGAATTACGAGAAACTGTGCGCAGTGGTTATATTCTGCTATTGATGGCGAATGGTTTCCATTGGGGAATTGATTAACGTCTAGGTTCAATAAGACACAACAAATTGTGCCCAAATCCCGAATGTCAACTGTGTCTCAAGAACTCTTGGTAAACATAGTTGGAATGCAAATTCGCCTCCTTTGATTATCCCTCTCCCTAAAGTTCGAGACTTCGTTTTAAGGGATGACGATGATACAATGAGATATTCAGAAAATAAGCAGTGTTTTAATTTCTTCACGCGTGATGCATGTCTTTTGGGTGGGGTGATTTCAGTGAAAAATTCAGTGCCTAACTGCAGCATGAATTCCATGAGATGTTTTCGAAGCAGCAACTGCAAAATGAAGCAACTATTAGTATTGCAAATTTGTTGGCTAATTCTCTCAGTGTGGTATCTTGAAAATATTCACACTGGGGAATTTTGATGGTGTTTATGCAGTAAAAGGACTCATCGCTTTATCGGATACTTATTGCCACTATTAACTATTGCCAAATTTTGCAGAACTATCACAACAATTTGCATTTATGCAACTCCACAATTGACTATTATCATGTCGTTTGCTAGTTAAGCTTGGTATAAGTTTATGGTGATGCCAATGAATCAGAGGTCTACCTTAGTATCCCTTTCTGGCAGGTAAATTGAATGATTTTACTGCGAAATCCTAATCTCTCTCACTTTTCCTCTCTCATTGTCGATTATGAACAGCTTCAAACATCACTCAAAGTGCCTTCACCTTAAGAAACGAATAAATTAATGGAGAGGAACAAAAGACTCAAAAATCTGCTAGTCAAGCAAACAACACCAGTTTATGGGTTCTTTTTATTCGATTCGACGAGCGAGAGAATATTGCATGGTTATATACAGGCAAGGAAAGGTTAACTATAGTTAAAGAACGCACTTCCCAGGTTTAATTACTGATGCGTAATTCGTTTTTTTTTTTGCAGTTCACGTCAATTATCCTTCATGATGTAGTTAATTTCAGAAGGGCAAACTTGCTATAAAGTGTGAAATTTGCTCTAAGTTCATCGCTCTAGAAATCGAAAAATCGATTGCCAAATGAATTTCATTGTGATGATGAAAATGCATTCAGCTTTCCTCCACCGCTGTTTGGCTACTGGCTACAAATTAGAGATATAGTCCCACCCTTCATCCACAATGGTCATCTGTTTTGCTTAGAATAATTGTGTACATGCTCTCGACCTGAAGGTAGTGTTGTATTAGTTGTATTTTAAATGTTCGCGTTTACATCTTATGTAAATCTTTGAAACCAAGCACCATGATGGAGAATAAGGTCCAATAACATTTGCAAGGGCCTCAGGCAGATCCTTATCTTGGGCCGCAAAGCGCAACCCATCATCTTCGCCTTCTCATTTGCTCATTTTACATATAACATTGCCTTGACAGATCATCCACTCTGAGGTAGTTCAGACGCTAGCATTCGAGCGGTCATCGGTTTAAAAGGCAAATAGATCTGCCACAGCAATTTCAGCAATTTCATATCTACATGTTTACCACCCCTAAAATGTTGTAATGGAAAGTCCCTAGACGATCTTCTCTGATGCCAATACGAACTTCCCCATTATAACACCCAATGGAGTTCTCACATAACTTTCTTAATGAGAAGAGTTTATGGATTCCTCTGCAAAGAGCTGTTATCCTCGTCTCAGCTGGATTTGATATCGGATCCCACTGTATATATGCTTTATCGCATCGATTTTCGATCACTAATTGCAGATAGGCGCAAGTGTTTTTCATACAAGACTGCTCCTGAGTGGTTGCAAATTTTATTATAGAGAAAAAAGAAAAGGCTTAGCACTAATTTGTTCATCCGTCTTAGCAACGTAGTAAAGTTGCTGTTGTACTATGGGAAATGCTGCATATTTAGGTTGCGATTTCGCTTATTATTCGTGGACTTTAGAGAGTGATAACGTTTGAAGTGCTACTAATGAGACAGCTGATCATGTGCTAAAAGGACGCAGCGTAACGGCTACGTCAGGCTATGAGCATAACTTATGCACCTCCGACTGACCTATCAAATTCAACAAAACACATCTGATTCTGAAGTAAAACCTTACTGAGTGAACACTTCAAATGTGCCTTATTGATTCTAGTGATATAAGCTAGCTAATACTGCAATCTCTAGTCTAGCAAATGCTTCTTAGTTAATAATCTTCGTAGTTCATCGTTCAGTGGCTATGAGGGATGATGTGCTTGAGTGATCACTTAAATGAGATAGTGTTCTTTGCGGCTTTAAAATGATTTCCAATGTCATGCGTTAACGGTTTCGTTCCCCCCGGAAACTTCTTTAATAGTTGTCGAGCTTCCTGTTCTGAGCACTGCTTCTTGCAGGTGACGTCAAATGCTCAAACGAGGGCTCTTTGCTTGCATTAAATTACCTCTCTCCTTTATGTGCACAGCATCATCCCACTGCATTCCTTTTCGCGCTGCATCGTTCTTTGCCAATATAGAATAACATGTGCTCAATGCGCTGGTTAACTTGTAAAAATTCTCATGTTTGAATGACTGCACAGCGAATTCTGAATTATCCTAACATATAAGCAATTTTAATGAACGTTGCTAACTGCAATTATTGTCACTTTGATTCATTAATTTGGAAATTTGTATAGGCATCACCTGGGGCATACATTGTATCCAACCGATTTTGCAATTTTGCAGTTGTAAAAATGCGAAAAGCGGAAGATGATTGAAAAACAGCCTTCTGCAACATTAAAAAAAGTTCAAAACTCTAGGTTTTAGAAGGGTAAACTCGCATTAGCATGCAGCATCATCTGAAAGTAAGTGGAATTGATTCCGAATTGATAAACTGTCTAAAAGAAGTGCTGAATTTTGGAGTGGGACGATGTCGGTTAATAAGAACGGTTCGATGATGTGCATAGGGATGTTATTCGGTTTTGAAAAGTAGGAAATTGTGATTTGCAGTTAGCGATTATAATCCACTATTTTTAGTAACGCAATATTAGTCTCGAGTGGAATATTGAAGGCTAAACGTCGTTGCACTACTAGGCTATAAAGCTGCCCGATATAAGGCATATCTCTATTTAAATCCACTAATGCAAAAGAAATGAGAGAGTATGAAGGGTTAAAGCGACGATGAATGTTGTGGCAGTTTGGCTAGTTTCCCATATCGCTTCACTGCACAACACATTCTGCAATTTGATATAAAAGCTGAATATTTAAGCAATTCAATGAAGCTAAATGTTTTATATCGGAAGCTAAATATTGAAGCATTTTCAAAAAGATCTTTTCACGTCAAGCATTTGAGAAGGGTGGAGGCGATTTCAGATTATTGCATTGAGCACAAATTCATTCCCCTCCCCCTTTTATGCCAATGGAATTCACCTATGAGACACAGATATTCGCACTATATGTGAAGATGAGAGGTATTTGCAACAAGGATGCTATAACCTGCCTCGATTAAAAACCACTGTGATCGATGAAATAGATTCAAACTTTTATAGAGCATATTCGCAAGCAAACAAGTGAAAGAATTTCGATGGAAGAATGACGTCTAATTTATGAACACATAGATAAGTCATCTCATTCAACCAACGTTTTCAAGGATATGAGCAACCGAAAGCAAAGTTCATCGAAAAGTCTCTACACTGTCGACGTCAATCTCGTTAAAATCGTCGTTTGAAGCAATTCTTTCTACGCTTCTCCCTGAGGCCGTGATGCCTGATTTTGCTGAAATAAAATGTCTTTCAACGTTTCAAAAACTCAACGCAGTAGCTTCGAATTTGAGCATTTTCTTTGGGGTTCATTTTGGTTCCGTTATCAGTATAATCAGCGTCTAATAGGCAATAGCATTTTTGATAGCCGTTGAAATAATGGGATCCTACAAATTAGTTTTCGATCGGTCAATCGAATCGATGATAGATCATTGAAAAGATTCGTTGCCTCTTAACTGGTAAAATCCAAAAACGGTGTTGGCTGGCCACTTCTTCAAATAAAAGACCCCTCGATCTCCAACTTTTAGTGGTCGAATATTTCAACTTCCTAAGCGTCGATCATGGATCTTAAATGCTACATACAATAAAGTACCGTCTCATTGACCAAAGTTACAAATGGTTTATGAATCGTATACAGTCGCTGTGGGATTGCCGAGGAAACAAGTGATGTGCTTTAGCAAAATCCATTCACAGAGATAATGGTTTACAGAGGAACGTCGAATAGTTGGAATTTTTGCCTGAAATCTAAAACAAAGTTTGGTCCCCACTCAAGAAATTTGCTTTTATTCGACCACTATCTGTGAGGTGCGAACGACCTCTCTGAGATAATCCTGGCTTTGGCTAAAGTTATGAACTGCAGCTTTCCCAAACTGAATAACTATTATGCCTGAAAATGAAACTTGCTCCACATTTAGTGACGGTGGTCAGGGCCGTACTCACCTTTACAAGTACTGCTTTAAAGATTTTGTACTTTCCTGCACTCAAGCAAATTTACACTTCCTGGTCAAGCAATAGAAATTTGAAATCTTCGACAACTAAGCCAAGTTGCACCACTGGACGCCGACGATCAAACTGTTCAACGCTGATTCTCGCCTGTTGCGACAGGTGAGCATCAACTGAGTTCTTGTTTTTCCTCGCTCTCACAATCTTTTGAACCCGGTAAAATTGGAAAATTCGAGTGCTTCACGTTGTGATATATATTTTAAAATTAGTTTCAAGGTGGAAAACATATCATTTCAGCTTATCACGAATCGCGAGCAAGCATTTACCGTTTAAATGTGCAGATGAAATGATATGAACGCGCTAAGACGCGAATAGACCTATATCACCCGTGCAAAAAGATTTACAGTCGGAGTTTAGAATATTTTATCGGCAAGATTGTGAGAAGCACAGCTTCAGATTAATGGTGTTCCAGCACACATAAGCATGCAATTTTTGAGGGGTCTGTTGACTCCAACTTCGCCTTTCCAAGACAGTTGAAGTTGTGGTAGCCCCTACCATCTAAGGCATGGCATATGTGTTCACGAAACGTTTAGATGCTGTTCCTAAATTGAGTAACCAGTTGGACAGACTGCTTCGATTGCAAACGTGCCCAGATGACAACAGTGCTACATTGCAGAAAGTCATTAGTGCTGGCAATGAAGAGACGAAAGAATGGCGATCTAATTCTAGAGAGCATTGTCATTGTTTCACTGCAAAGTATTGTTGTTCTATGTGCCAAAAAGCATGAAACGTGTCCTATGCTATAATGACTTTGGATGAAAAGAATTGTCAAAAAAACTTAGAATGGACTCAATATCGAGTTTGAAAAAGAAGAAAAGAATGTGTTCAAACACAATATCTCATTGAAAGCCTTAAACGATGCTGAATTTTTCATCTTCAAACCACTTATACATTCATAGAATTGCTGGTGAAAACACTTAAACCATTTATACAAAAATTTCTTACACGGAGTATTATAGAGATTTAAACCTGAAGGTAGCCATTCAAAACGGATGATGGAATTGTTTAGATGATAGTATTTTTTATTGCCGATTTTGCTATGTGAAGATGAAAACTTTTTAGAGAAACTTGAGGGGAAATGCGCTTATGGAAATCAATTGAGGCAAAGAAAAGTGAGGATAAAAGTGGGAGGAAGGGAAATAAAGAAACACCTTCAGACGCATCGATAGTTATGTCAGTTCCCCCTTTCAATAATGAAAGGTTTAAGGCCGTAGATGTTGGTTATTTTTGTCACGCTACTCCTCGCTGTAGTGCTGAAATTTTCCCATGATAAATATATGTTGTCAGCGATCCCACTTTTCGTTAGCCTGTTCCTACGCGTAAACATTTATTACGTTGTTGGGATTTAGAAGGATTATCGCTTTTGCAAGAGGAAAGTCTGTGAGTTGCTTTGCTTTAATAACAGGTCGCTGATATACTCACATGGAATTCGAAGGTAACTGAGGTAATTCAGACTTCATTGGTGTTCCCTGATGCAAATATTCCACGATTAGCAGCACAAATCACAAAACATTCGACGCTCGCGTATACTCCAAGCTCGTTAAAAGGTTAAATTATGGGCTTATTTAGGAAGCACTTTTGTTGAGGAGATACGATGACAACATCTTTCTTGTTGTATGAAGTGGAGGTTGGTCTAGACAGTTCGAGCAAATTACATCACTGACCGCGCACGTAAACGAACAGGAAAGAAATGGGATTTGAAGTGATTGAAGTGAGATGACCTACATTTTCCATTCACTCCCAACAAAATCAGATAGCGATATAGCTTGATATTTTTATCTGCAGCAAAGGAAACAAGTATGATATGGGTCTCGTCTCATTCCAGATCACGATCGTTTTCGACTTTTTATGTGCTCCGTTAACAAAAAAATTCGTTCCGTAGATCTATTTATCAAGCACCTTGTTACTACCTCACTTAGTCTAAATTTGAGCCTAAAATCTTCTCGCACCTATGGAAAATATTCTTGCATTTTTTTCACCACTGGCTCATTCAACAAACGTAATGAATCCAAGAGAACCGAGTGTGTCTTAAGTTGCGTATTATTTTGGCTAGAACAAGGTTACCGCATACCCTCAAAATAGAGCACCTCCAAGTCAGCAGTGAACTGGATTTTCAATCCCATGCTAACATGCCGATGATCCCTCACTGCAACCAAATGCACAGAAACAACGATGTTGCCTAAAGTAAGAAACAGTGTGAATTTCAATAGCGTAGCATAAGATCACGCCGGAAGCACTACACATAAAGGCCTAGACATTCTCCATTGATCATAGAAAGGATTTGATAAAAGCGTTCAAGTAACTTAAAATACATAAATAATATTTTCGTTTTTTCATAAAGCAAAATTATTTTTTCCTATATGTTCTTTTTCTCGTAATCCTTTCCTTCGGTTGCCATAATCTCATGTCACTTCAATGAATACTTTTCCCCTTAATTCCTATAAAATGATCTTTCTCTCCTCTGCGTAGGTGTCATTGTATTATAAACTGAAATTTGCATAATCAGCGAACATAAGTATCGCCACTGCATCCCCCCAGGAATAGTGCGTTGGTCTGACGAAACACTTAAAAAACTCACACCTTTGAGTACCTACTTATTACTAATACGTCTTTCTCATCGAATTCCTTCCGGTCAAAAACTATTCACACCTTACAAGCTCATAAGAGATATTTCAAAAACTCTGCGCCCATAGTCGTTTCTACTTCACTGTGCCTATAGAATCCAAAGGCATCGATCAACCTGAACGATTTCAAACGACCTCTGTATCACGAACAGTTTTCACCTAAGCAATCCGGGAACATTCCTCAAGGAACTCGACAAGCAAATCTTCATGCATCCAATCGAAGATATTGACCGCAGAAACAATCGCTAAGATTTGTCGCAAATCGCTGAACGCTTAACTTTAATGATTTGAAAGGGAGAGAAGGATGCATTGACATCGATGAAAATTTGCTGATTTCAGTGATGAACAGAACTTCGTCAAGATGTTAGGCGTGAAATTTGCACGAAGGGAATGAATACACAACGAAGCTGATTTCATTCACATAGAAAAAAAAACAGCTGTCGCCATTCTTACTTCCTCTTCAACATTCTGCACTTATAATCAGACGAGTAATAAGCACTGTTGATGAGAATGCAAAGTGAGTGTTTCGTTGAGGATCAGAATCTCTCCAATTAAACCTTTCAATAACAAATACCATAAATTGCAAAAACAACTCATTAATTGCAACGATAAGGTAATTATGAATTTAGTCGTATGGATGTGTAGAATGTGATTTTAATAAATCCCGATAAAAGAGGTGAAATGGATATCAAAAAGGAAGATAAATTGAACGCTGAAACGTTTTTACTTTTTTTATTTATGCCTAAGCCTGAAGTGACTGCTATATTCACCTGACCAAGTAGCCAAGTGGGACGCGACACTCTTGTAGTTTGTTTACTTAGAAGTTTGCGAAATGCGTGTATCGGCCTTCGTACATGATGGACTCGTTAATTAAGTGCCACATATGGCGGTATAGGCTAGAGGCGACAGGCTAAACGAACACGTAGGTGATCAAAGCTTAATAGAATTATAATGGCCTACTCATTGGGTGTTGAAGGTAGCAAGCAAGAAGAGTGCAATAACGGAAATAACAAATACGAGAGCGAGAGCCTTTGAAATGTCATAAAATATGAAGTCAATTACTCATTAACCTTGTAGACTTTTATTACTCGACTTTCAATACGGTGTGCTGAATCGAGTGACTTAAATTGTTTTTTCTTTCAAACCTATAACCTTAGCGGCTATTTTCAGTATTTGCAGGAGAAAAAGGGGAAAGTTTGGGTGCTCTTGTTGACAGTGAAAAAGTGAGATGCAACGGTAGAAGACGTCCGATCACTCGAGATAACACTGCCATGAGCTTCATCATATTTAGCGGTGCGTAACTGCATCGTTGAAACTCGAAAGAAACTAATTCTTCAATATAAAACAATTAAAAATGATGATGGAGGCATGAAGTGAAGTGGTGAGTTTTTGGTGAAGAAATTCGATGATAAAGTTTAATTTACTGGGGAATGTGCAAGCATTCTTTGCAGAAAATTTATCTATCTTTTGAGCAGATGGGTTTTTCAGAATTTATCGACAAGTTTCAATCCCTTTTTTGCCTTCTGTGATAACATGAACACTTATATTGAACATGCGATGAGATAACCGAAGTTCTAAGCGCATTTGCATCATCTCCGTGGATAACCACTTGCTTTTGAACAAAGAGAAGCACACAAAAATACTGTTCTTGCAAATGGAAGCATAGCATCGAGACATTTCGAAGAAACATATTGAGGCTATTTTACTTCGCCGATTTTGCTGTTATGCAAGCAATATGTTAGGAGAACATCCGCATTTCTGCGATAAATTTGCACCTTTTGCTATGAAAAAGGCAACCTCACCTTGTGAATGACATGAGTGAAACAGATAAGACTGAGGATGAATTGAAATTTCGAACGGTAGTCCCTCGAACTTAGAAGGCGATTCCTGACAGGATGCTTGTAATGTCGTTGTTTCCTTACTGGCAGTCTGGTTGCAATAATTTTTGAATTCTGGGGAATGGCCTCCACCTGCTCGTGGTGAGGAGTCGGATTCGGTAGATTGCGATGTCAATGACTGAGCTATCTTGCGCTCTAAAAACGAATGTAGCATTCGGTCGAAAGTAATAAATAGCTCAGCCACTTTAGTGGCATACGACATGCATTATTCTGATCTGGTTACTACTCTTCTGAAAGTGTCGACTTACAGTTGTTCTACATATCCCTCAAGTTGTGGCAATGACATCTGAGGGTATGGATACCTTGGATTCCTAACTTATTATTGAAGCAACACCAATGCATCAAAGAATATTGCAGCTGCAGAATCATCGAAAATTCGACCTACTGTAGTTGTGGTGCTAGCAGTGTTAAAATGAATTCCATGCCGACACCGAGCCTACAATGCTCACAAAAACAGAACAACAGAACTCAATTAGAAAGCTTATGTGTACAACAAATGCGCTAATCTTCTCAATGAATTATTTAAATTCATATCCGATTTGTGAGTCTGCGTTAATTTCTATCTAGGATTCATCAACAGGCATGAAAATGTTTTGAATCATGACAAATAGCACAGTAAGAAGGAAAAGTTGTTCGTAAAATTGTAGGCATGAAAATTTATCGACATTCCTTTATATCATTCCACTCCACCTCATCCACTCGATCTCAGCGCCCACTAAAATGGATGATAGACGATATAACAAACAAATGAACTGATAGAATGTTCGATGCTCCGCTCTGATTTACAAATTGCAGCCCTGCTTTTCTCAATTTACTCATTGCCCCTTGAGCGACTACATTACCAAACCTCGCAGCCCTTATGATCGACGGTTACGCTACATCCAACAATTCCAGTCTCCGGCAATGAGAAGGCAAATTGCTTATTGTTCAAGTAAAATAATTAGCCGTTGCAATTAAAAATATCTAAATTGGTGAGTGAAGATTAGATATTGGATACCTCGCCGCTCGCTGAGATAAATCTTCAGCGTGAAGCAATTTATAATGATAATAGCGAAGAGTACAACTAAAATTGCGACTGACAAACCAATTACGAGGGCACCGATTTTTTCGCGAGATGGTCCTCCTTCATTGGAAAAGCGCCTATAAAATATTTCAGGAAAGAGGTTGTAGCGATTTGTAATACGCATTATTCGTACAAAATTTGGAATGTCAAAGCGAACCTGCTCTCAATCTTCGTTGTTCAATGAATTGCAGTGAAAAGAACTTGTGCTGAAGAGTGTAAAGGTAGAGTACAACAACGAATCTTCAAGATAATATAAAAACAGCAGTATATATATATTATATGTCCAACTACGAATAAATAACAAAGTAATATCTTTCAATCCTAAATGCTATGACGTCTGCAGAAATTTTATGCAAAAGATTATTGTTTTTCTAGGAACTAACTGATGGAAAATGTGAAATCAAGCAGTGTGAAATACATGCAAATTTTTTGGGTTCTTTAAATGTTTTTGGATGGTCTTGAAGCAGATATTGAAACTAAAAATGATAAAGGGGATAATCTCACGTTGTACGTTGCATCCGCCAAAATTTTTAACCCTAACCATCGCCGTTTCCGAGTTGAAAATATCGAAAAAAACAGACACAAACGCATATGTAAAAATGACAACGCGATGATGCGCTTTTATAAAGCAAAGTTGAGGAAGCGCATAATAATAGCTATAATTATCAAAAAATTTATCCTGCAATAATGCACCAACAATTCTAAGCAACTTAAACACCAATCATCGCTGCTAATACGTTCGCACCAAAAATACAATAGTCGAAAAATCGATAGTCCACCTGGGCGAGGTTCCATCAATCTACATTTGATCTGCAGCGAGTTTCCTACGAATCGTGCCTGTTCCTGGCTTACGGTGCAGTTGTTCGAGCCAATAAATATTCATACCTTGCTACGAGTATCCAACGTTGCGGCAGGAAAGACAACTTACGATCCTGAAGCCAGAAGACGTTCATTAGCCATTTGAACAGTTGTGTTTACTTCCGGCGTTTCGTCGTCAGCAACTGTCATGCTCCTGAAGGGCAAATTGTCTGTCGAAGCACAAGGATAGTGAAACCTGGATTAACTGTGAATCTAAGATCTCCGTCAGCGAACACCACGCCTCAACATACCAACATAACAAAATGAAACTTTAAAGACTACGAAAATTAGAGCGATGCGCATATAAGCGGGCAAGTATCCTGAGGCAGTGTTAACGGATCGCCAGTATACTTTGAATATAGCGATAGCTGCGGACTAAGGTAACAAATGCCCCTCCTCCTTTCCTCACCCACCTATCCCGGCAATGACTATGTGGCCCAGACTAGTGCTCAAGCAATCATTTATGTGTGAAGATTTAGTTGTCACCATCAACTGCTAAATTGCTCTACTAGTAATCGTTTTTTGTCTATTTTATGCAAAAGAAGGAAGTTCCAGAATCTTCATCAACTTCTGCATATGAACTAGCGGAAACTGCGAGAATAACCGATGAATGGCCAAATACGCTGCATTCAAAGTTTACATTTTGCACTGGAATTGGTTAATGTTGAAAACAGAGATGGAAATAGATTGCTGCCAACTGGAATAAAGTCGCTTCAAGTTTATTTCAGATAGCAGCAAGACACTTGAAGTTCTCTTACATGTTACAGCAGAGAGCAATTAAGCTATTGTTGGTGCTGTTGAGTATTTCCAATGCTTCTTCTTGAATGCTCAGTGCAGTAGATTCGTATGCCTCACGCTTCATCTGCAGAATAACAGCACTAGTGTCTAATAAAGTGGAGAGAACTATACAATAGACACCTCCCCCCCCCCCCCCCCCCCCCCCCCCTCCCCCCTGCGAAAAGAAATCAAAACGGAAGCCAGGTGGCAAATAGAGTGCTTATATTGCTCATGGAGTATCAGTTACTATTAACTTTTTCCATATCTATTGTTGCTCATTTCCGCTTGCTGACGTCCTATGTGATGATAATGGGCCCTTACGGACTGCAATTTTATTCGAACACTTCTCGACGAATGAATTCGTAACGTTTAAAATTCCTTTGAAAGTGGTCACAAAGTAAAAATTATTTCCGTCTAGACCAAAGCCTTCAAATGAGGTTTCGTTGTCATGACGCTGACAACTGCCTGAATCCGGATTTGATCCGTGTCCATATTTTCCGGATTTCTGAGACAAATCCAATCCCACAATAACATCTAATTTGTTAAAGTTTCGACCGTTTCTAGTGTCTTGCAGCAAAGTTCCTCCCGTTCAGCTCCACAACTGAGTACAAAATACTGGCTAATGTATAAAAACTTCTGGCTCTGCTTCAATTTTTGTTATCGAATATATCTGAAAAACTCGACACATTAACGATTTCGGGGCACCACTTATTGAGAATTCAGCAAATTCGAAGCCGAAAAAAAACGCATTTAAGTAATGGCTAAGTTTGTGCTAAAATTTCGCTCAACATGAATGAGGTTCAACTAGAATCGCAATAGTTGCAGCAAGATAACATTCAACTATGCACATACAATTTAAAAATGCTCACTATGTTCTTAATCGCTTCGGGAATAATGACTTGATCGATATTGTCGTCGCCGCTCTTGCTAGATCTCATCTCGTCATCGTCGTTTATGCCCTCATACATATATTCGGCTGCTCTTTTAACTGATGCAACATATGGATTCTAGACAAGAAAAGTAGTTTTTATGTCGTATAACTGTGTATACACATTCGACAATTAGTATTTAAAAATCTAGTTGTATAGCATTATGTCTGAATTTTATCAGTTAAAAGCAATCACCTTCATCCAAGCGGTAACATTTTTCTTCTTCTAAGAGAATTTTTTGCGCATTTATGGAAACAACGACATCGCTCTTGATTATGAACATATTTTTTTCAGTGAACGTCCAAATCACAATTCCTATCGTCTACACCTGCGTGCATTTGTCTCAACTGATCAGCATCAAACATATCTTCATGAAACATCGCTAAATTGTATAGCCTATTCCTCTCATCTTCAGATGCGTTCAAGACTGAGGTAAGCAGAACTCAATGATGTTTAACAAATCTAGACGAGTTTCTGACTTTTTAATTTGGATCTCTCCCCTCCCGTACTCTGCCTGAAAGTTAGGATATTTGCACGTCGAATGTGAGAGTCTTCGGATGCTCATCGATGATTTCCAGTTTTTTCTTTTTTACAGATAGGAAATGGTGTTTCAAATTTATCTTATGGATTCGGTGGTTTGTTGGATCTTTGGTCATAATTCCTCTTTATTTTTCACTTCCGCTGATCCTTCAAAATTTCATTCCCTTCCTCTATACCTTTTCGTCGATACTCTAACTCACCACATCTCATTCGTGCACTCGAACTTGAATAAAATTTTTTTGGCAGTGTTCTTGCGCACGTTTATTGTCGAGCATGTGTTTGCTTGCCTCATTATTCATACATATACTCCTCTGCTATTTGTAATCTTATTCATTCTTTTGAATAAAAACCTTAATCAATTAATGAAAATGAACTCCACAAAAAATGGCATTCTAATTTCAATAGAGCATCATATACCGCTCAAATAATCCACCCCAATACTTGCTGCTTTCAAGCGCATCCTTCCACTAGCCTTATTTATCCCTCCAATAACATCATCAGCAGTTCATCATTCAGCCTCATTTTTGAGGAATGACTAATCTTATTGCTCTAAATTTATTTAATATCTTCTTGTCGTTATGCAAATTAACATTTGAATAATAAAATAAATAANAAGAGATAATCAGTGAGGAAATGAATAGATTCATGAAGGAAACACTGAAGATATGTTTCTATATGGAAATTCAAAAAAATTAATACTGTGACGTTAAACGTTCGCCGCTATAATATAAACACCGTTCGATTTCAAAATTAGACAACTGTCTTGTTTCTTTTATATCACCGGATGGAACGCGACAGTAAAATCTCGACAGCGATATTATTTCGTTTCGTTACGATTACTACGAATATCCATCCACACCATTTGCTTCATCTGCGCTGTCATAGCAGTTCGCTGAAAGATTTTCATGTCTTTTTTAGCCCTTTAGACCCTTACCGGAGGAGGCATTTAATATATATGAGATTTAATCTACAAGAAAAGATTGGAAAGACGAAAATCTAATTTTTTTTCAAATCCTTTTCATGTAAGACAAGTCGACATTGAATTATGTGCAAAAAATCAAAAACCAGAAAGCATTTAATGGCGCTACTTGTTTGAACTCTCTGGAATAGTTCAGTGTGAAAAGTAAAATAAAATAAAAAAGAAAATATCTTAAGCGCCACAAATGACTACCAGGGTTCTATCACACCTCAAACGTAGGCACTACATACATTGCGTCGAGCAAAGAAAACTGCTCTTACCCATTTCTTTCTTTGCTCTACACCTTCATAGGATCGAAAAGTTTAAACAAAATGCACAGAAAAGATCTAAAATCACCGTTTAAAAACCTGATGTTTTGAAGCATAGAAAATTTTAGAGATGATTTCAGCAGAAGATGTTAATAAAACACGACCTCTCCACTAAAGCTTTATTGCTCAATCTATTCAAAACCAAATAACCGAAAAAGGGGGCTTGGTTACTTCACGCTGTAAACTGCAATTAATCCTTGACTATACCCTGGAAAGACACTGCTTCATGCAACAATAAATCACTTCTCTTCACTCGCACATCGCATATATTTGCTGAGCTATTAGCCAGGACAACCCTCAATGTCGAATAACAAACTGCTTCTTCTCCTCCTAGTTAAGCATCTCATTTTTCATTAGCTATCGGAAAAAATTAATGAAGCATTGATAACCTTGCTTGGATAGCACCATTGGCAAAAATTCGCAGAAGAAAATCGGCCTCTTCGTGTGCGTCAAACGTCGATGGAATTATCAAGTATCCACCTGGTGGACCTCGGAATCGCAGAGTCACCTGAAAAGGCATGTCGATGAATCGATACATAAGCCGTCTTTTAAAATGCGCCCAACGTTAGCCACAAACAATCGCCGCCAAGCTACGACCGCCGTCAAAACCATCTCCATAACCAAAAATAAAAAACAAACCCCAAAATCAAACATCCACTTACTTCTTCCACAAATAAAAAATTACTTCCGAATGCTGCAGAATGAGTACTGTGTGGTTGTGTGAACAATTCCGGTATAAAGAAGCACTGATACAGGATTAAAACAAAGCATGAAAACTTCAAAGGTTTGAGAGATGCCAACCTCTCGACGATCGATGAAAGTGCGCGTATTAGCGAATGCACGTTCAGTCTCGAAAAAGCGTCGTCCCATACGTCCACTAAGGTAATCGCAGCGATAAACGGAAAACCCGATCGGAAGACTATTGAGGCCCTTTAAATATTTATCAAAAGACTTCAACCACGAAAGACTGAATGCAGACCTCAGCTAACACTAAATTTACTACAGTAATAAAAGATGAGTTTTCAAGTTGATTTCTGACGATTCCTAAGAACAATGCCGTTCCATACTTCAGTCGGTACTGAAAGTGCAGTTACATTTCTAACCTCACAGTTTTCTTACCCCAAGCATTACATAACATTTTAAAACATCAAAGGCATCTTAAAATGTATTCATTTAAATCGTTTTCACAAACAAATCGAACTTTATTACTTGCGCATCTTTGGCCAGATGTGTTTAACTAGATTTATTTAACTGCCAAGACATGGTTTCTAGATTTATTAACCATAAGCAGCATTTCTCAGTGGCAAAAAAATCTTAGACGAAAACGTTGCAAATGATAGGTAAATGTGGAACGAACCCTAGACTGCAGCTCACGCCTGTATTTTTGCATGACTGCGACAATCATGGTGCATTTTCCGTCACCTTCCACCGAATTCTCATCTATGTGGACACTTGCGCCATATTGCGGATTATTGGCAAAACTCTCTGAAAAAGCGTCGCTTAAACTTCCATTAAATATTAACTACACTTATAGCAATAAATCGCTATCACTCCATCCCAAAGGATGAAAAAAAAAATGAAATCTATTGAACAACGAGACTTTAAATGAATGCAAATTAGGTCTTAAAGCCACTTAATAAATTTATAATTAGAAAAAATTAACGAAGAACCCAATGTAAAGAACCTCTTTTACTGATATTACTGAGCATCAACTAAGTATCTAGTGCGTCCCAAGAAAAAGGCAATCAATGAAACAGTTGATGATTACTAAAGTGAAATACGGGCAACGCGTATTAGAGAACAATTATGTTGTAAGCATATGATTAGTACTCAAAATCAACAAAGACAACGATGACGATGTTTCCGCGAAAGCTTTGTTGTTTGGAATGTCCCTCGCCTCAAAGTTTTAGCATAAATGGATGGGGGTTCAGCTTCTGATTGTGAGCCAAAAATTCCTGTTATCGATTCACTTTTATGTCGCCTCTCCAAATTTTCGTTTAATATTTAGGCTGCAAAGCATTGCAAAATTTGAAGATGCAGGTACACTCACCGATATTATTGCGGCAACCACCAGCAGTGCCATTACGTACTGACCATTGTCCATCTGCAAGGAATTGCTGCCAGGTGGCACTCTGAGGACACTTCACACCAGTCATTTGACATATCTCATCCATCACATCCGCACCCAAATTGCACACCTCCATTCGCATAAACTCTTGCACAAAATCCTCGAAACTCATCCTCAAAAACGATTTCGTATAGTATAGAAAAATCAGAATTACATTGATCCCAATACTATCGAGAATGTTCACATAAGAAATATATGCAAAACTTTTTATGAGATCGTTTCAAATGGGTATACTATCCTATGAGGCGACGATTTTTCTCGCGAACTCCACGCCGACAGAAATTATGCAATAAAGTCGCATTTTTTGAACTTAATCGAATACTATATGGATAGCGACGAATAAAGACCACATCAAAACACACATATAAATCTTCAAAAATTTGCACGAATTTTTTAAAATAATCGGTGATAATTATGATACATTTACTCATTCACCTTTATTATCTTTGAATGATTGGTAATTTAAGAGTTGATAGAAATGCAGTGGATAGTATGTGGATTAACTCTTTGCAAGTGTTATCTAATGAAAAAAACATTATAATGTCTAAAACAAAGCAAATAAAACATACGCCAGTGACACTGATATTAGATGAGCACTTCCACCATATTATTTGTTAAACTAAAGTTGCATCGAATTTCGAAGCAACAAACAATGATGCCTCATATCCTTTTCCCACATTAACGGTTGATGCTAAGTTTGACTAGCTAAAAATTGACTTCGGAGCTGTATTCGACTCATAACTTCCGACTGACAAATGGAAAGAAAGACACATGGAAGCATGCGAACAAGTCTCCACAGAAACGATGGTGTGATTATCCACTTTTGTGAACATTCGACTAAATGGCACCTAAAACATAGAGGTACGGCTCCGATCAGTTTTTGCAGCGCAGAAGCCTCAAGCGGTTACACAAATTCTCATCACCGAATTCATTATCAGGCCTTACCTGACCGACTTTATAACAAAATTTTACAGCATATCAACGTTTCCATAGCCTGTCTAAATGCTCAGATGGTAATCCCCAGCTTTTCATAGCCCCGCCAATCGCCAATTGGAACCAACAAATATGCAGTTAGATGCAGACGCAAATAGGGTGCCATCACGACGAAAGTTTTGTGAGAATATGCGGAAAAAGTGCAAAAAAAAAGGCAAAAACTTATTCACGGCGTCTTCGCAACTCGCAAGTTGATTTGAACCTCACAATATCATAAGCCAACAATTAGCTTTCAGAACTTCGAAAAGAACGAACGTACGGAAATGCTAACCAGAATTCTCCATCTTGAGCAAATACGACTTTCATATCACTCTTCTGCTCCTCAGAAATATAGTACCATTCCTGTGCGTTATCACTCCAAGCTCCGTTCCATTCGGTATCATTGCCCCATGGGTTACGGATGCGCAAAATGACCGTTTCACCATGAGGTCCATATACCTGAAGAGACTGCCATGGTCACAAAATTAGCAAAATGGATCGCTACAATGCATCTGCAACAGAAAATATAAAACCACATTAACGGGAAGAAAAAATGACTGACCAAAGTTGGCGAATACTGGTGAAAGATGTCTTTGAGAAAACCGCTGCGAATTTTTTAGATGATTTGAAATTTCCATATAGATTTTTAATTACTGGAGTATTTCTGAGTGAAAAGTTTATAAGAGAATTCATATACGAATAGGACATTAAAGCAACTAGTAATGAAAAAGTCTAGGGAGTTAAGTGAATAACTGCAAACTGTTGTACCTTCTGTAAAGCGGTGACACTGTAGGCATGTCCACGAACAAGACCATTCGGTTGCACTGCTTCTTTTATGTTTGGATCAGCCTGAACATTCAACGAGTCAACCTTTAATAAGAAATGCACTGTGATGAAATGTGATCTTATAATCTCGACTGCCACGTTAACTAACTTCGAAAAGAACGAACGTACGGAAATGCTAACCAGAATTCTCCATCTTGAGCAAATACGACTTTCATATCACTCTTCTGCTCCTCAGAAATATAGTACCATTCCTGTGCGTTATCACTCCAAGCTCCGTTCCATTCGGTATCATTGCCCCATGGGTTACGGATGCGCAAAATGACCGTTTCACCATGAGGTCCATATACCTGAAGAGACTGCCATGGTCACAAAATTAGCAAAATGGATCGCTACAATGCATCTGCAACAGAAAATATAAAACCACATTAACGGGAAGAAAAAATGACTGACCAAAGTTGGCGAATACTGGTGAAAGATGTCTTTGAGAAAACCGCTGCGAATTTTTTAGATGATTTGAAATTTCCATATAGATTTTTAATTACTGGAGTATTTCTGAGTGAAAAGTTTATAAGAGAATTCATATACGAATAGGACATTAAAGCAACTAGTAATGAAAAAGTCTAGGGAGTTAAGTGAATAACTGCAAACTGTTGTACCTTCTGTAAAGCGGTGACACTGTAGGCATGTCCACGAACAAGACCATTCGGTTGCACTGCTTCTTTTATGTTTGGATCAGCCTGAACATTCAACGAGTCAACCTTTAATAAGAAATGCACTGTGATGAAATGTGATCTTATAATCTCGACTGCCACGTTAACTGCTGTCGTAAATTCTTTTAAAAAGCAACAGTCTGCAACCAAATCAACCGCTCTTCGTAAAGAATTCATTTCTGTGGGCTTGTAAAACGTGTTTAATACAATCATATCGTTATTAGCTATGTGTGACATGCTTAGTGCAAAATATAAAACTGCTGCTTACATAGTTATATAAGTAAATTAGTACGAATATTATTTATAGTTATAAGAAGATTCACATGAAGGGACAAATCTACTTTCATTCTGAGCTCGAAAGTCGATGGGTTCCCGGAAATTAAGTATACGACCTTAAAGTCTGTGAATTCCGAATTTGAAAAATTTCGGAATATCTGTGTTTCGAGGAGCGCCCAACTTTTTAGGGAACTTCCTCATCTGCTCCAACTGGAACGTTCTGCAAAGTGTGGTGGTATCGCTCTCCAAGTAGATACGACTTTTCGAGCATATACATGTGTGAACGACTTCTTCGAATAAACTTCGAAGTTTTTTATAGGAGCTCAGACAGGGATGCGGATTATACCAACGAAAAAGTCTGACGTCACGGATACTAAGCTGAAACCAAATGACATGCAGATATACATAAAAATGCACAGACGAGGCATCCTTATAAGATACTTTGCGAATGCAAATTTGCTCAAGCAGTTTTAAACATCTACTTACGTCAATAGAGCATCCGAACATCGAACCCATTTGAAAAGCACGGATCATGAGAGCGAGTAATGCTTCCTTGGGACATTCACCGAGATCATAGTGCTCGATAAGACCACCTGTGAAGTCCTCAAGCGCTTCCGATGTCGATCCACCTTCCAGAGCCTCATATGAGCCGTACAACCTGCAAAAATGTATATATAGGGCAGATGTCACATCCATTCGAGAATGAAGAAGCACGAAGCTTGCATATTCAATCTCTGCGACGCATTAAAGTGGAGAAAGATTGCAGAAAAGGAAAACAAGAGGACGGGGGAGAGAATGCTAGCTGCATAAGTAGGAAATTGTGTGCTTTATGAGCTAAGCTTCATGAAAATGGAAGAACGTTGAAAAATGGGGAAAATCGGAATATTCTAACCACCATCACCTCTTTAAGAGAGAGAATGCAAACATCTGCGGAACTAAAGAAGATGCGGATTTTGGATTAAATGAATACTAGGATGACATCCTATCTCATAACACTTAACTACAGCAGTCATCTACCGATAATTTACCTATAGTTTTAAAACGATTGAGGGGTTTCTGCACATAATATTACCCATACAGATTCGTTTCGTCTCAGTGAGTTAGTCAACAGAACTCAAAGATGTGTAGATAGGGGATGATAATGCGTTTTGCAAATGAAAATTAGCAAAACAGTGCAGAAAGTTAACCAGAGAATGCAAAAAGAGAAGCGATCTAACTTTGCATATGCCTTCTCTAGAAGAGCACTCCAGAATTCGTTGTGTTCCTCGGAATGCATATAAATCAGTTTACCGTGTTTTGTAGGCAAACGGTCATCGATGACCACCTCCACCCAAGCACCATAACGCCAAAATTGGAAGTGAAAAATGCCTGCAAAGGAAGGAATTAAAGAAACTGAATAAATGCACACAATTTAATGATTTACTTTACAAATTGCAGTTGCTTTCATGGAATTCGTTTGTTGGAAAGATCGAAAACATAACGAATAGAAACCGATTTCCAACAAAAGTCAAAGTAAACATTCAAAAACCAACAATGCAGCAAATCAATATGGAAATTCACAAGCAATGCACATATCAGCTTATCTATCTAGAGCATTTCTAATTGATGCAAAAAGAACCAATCCAATCGGAAATTTTTGGTCCAAATATGCAATTTCCGGCGCTGAGGAGAGTAGGCGGAAGAGATAAATTATCACAGTGGGAGAACCGCTATCCGCGATGATCAGTGGGATTGGGTTATATGATAAACATCGATCGATAAAATGACACATTTACATTTACAAACGAAATTATTGCTTCATCGAAATTCGATAAAAAGAATATTCAAATGGACTGTAATACGGAATAGTGCAGAAATTAACAAAACGATATAAGAGTAAAGAGGAAATAATGTTCCAACCGGCATAATTTTCGGTGAAGCTTTGATCAGGCGGAACAACTCGGTAGAAGAGTTCATCACGAAGTGTGAGGTTAGCCACTGCAGCCAGTAACCAGCAATCTCCGAGAGCGCCCTGATTAACATCAAAGCGCGAATGACCCTCAACGATCAGTTGTGGCTCATTCACAATCTCCTTGAAAATACTCCAGTAAAAATTAGTGATAATATTTTCAATTAGAGACCCTTCCAGAAACCACTGGTAACGTAATTTCGAAAGATAAAAAAAACGTCGCTTCTCATAAATCCCCTACATCTTTGCATCATAAGGAGCAAGAAAATAATAATGAAAAATAAAAAACACAAAATCCAAAGCTGTAGAACGATTCCTAATGAAGTGGTGCATTGAGGGCGAGTCAAGAAGTAGATGCGCATAGACTGTAACGGTACAGTTGCAGGTTACTTTTGGTGGACATTTATAGACATATGGTAGTCTCTCGAACGAGAGTCCCTGCCAAGAGTTTGAAAAAACTGGTCTCTCCCAAGTTTAAGGCAACCTAGAAAAGTACCACGAATTCTAGATTTTTTAATAAGAGGCCTTCTTGAAAAGAGAATATACTTTTCAATGAGAACTTCTTCCCCTCCCCCTCCCCCAACCCACACCACCAAAGCCTTAAAAAATAGACTGTTTGCTTGATGCTTGGTAAAAACAGACAGCTGACTGCTTTTTTAAAGTGAATACAATGTCCACAAGCTGGTTTCTTTGATCAAAAAAAGAACTGCCGAAAACAACCCATACTTACACCAGGACGCAGCCATTGGATTTGTTGTGGGCATGGTTTGCTGTAAAAGAGACTGGTATCAGTGGCTGGAAATTCAGGATCTTCGAAGAGAACCCGATTCTGAAGACAACGATCTCTCTCTCGGTAGAAATCGAGTTGAAATGATGGTAAACCGGGCGTCGGTGAGACAAATGGTTTCACCTAAATATATAGGGTTTCATCTCGTAATCCTATATGTTACGAAAAAATTAATGCATGGAACACAAACATAATTTTCGATTACCATTATTTGACAAAGCGACATAATGGGGAAAACAACAAGCATGGAGCAATTAAGGTATATTCGATGTGAACGATTGCTGCTAGCATTATGAACTTCTTGCTATTATTTTACATTTCAACTAATTCTGTAGTATTTGCTTTAATTCATCTTAAAGAAACCCTCTCGACACTCAGCTGCAATTTTTGAAGATCTGTGAAAGCGTGGAACTATATTGCTTCTCATTCCTGCTGCTTGTTTCTGTCCTTTGATGGTTCAGTGAACATGTGATAACCCCTTCTGCCTATGACACACCTCATCTCTCTCCCTCCTGCCCCCTCCGCCCACCCCTCTCCCGCAAGAAACCGCATTTATAAATGTTGCAATTCTTTTCGCATGTGACTGAGTCAAATTTTTGTGACGAACTTTGTGGAGATATATTGGTGGAGAATGTACGGAAATTTAACAGGGCAAAAGGACCTAACTCCCTTCACTTGGTCATTTGAATCTTTTCAATCTATAAAAGCTTAACTTCGTCCAATGTTTCAGGGCTGAGACTCTCCAAAAAATGAAAAAAAAACTTGGGTTCTTCGCTTTTTACCCCTTTCTTCCTGTTTTTTTTTTCAGCAACAACCTGTGGATCTCATTGGCAAGTAAGTGAGAAAAAACCCACAGACATCCAACATCTGCAAATTCGAAATAGTTCTACTTATTTTGTTGAATGAGGTTAACAATGATTAGATGAAGACTGAATAATAACTCAGCTAGCTGAAGCACCAGATTAGAAAGTCAATGGCTGCTGGTTTGGATCCCATCTCAATAAGGAAGTATATACCCGCTGGAACTATCCCATGGCTCATATCCACTTGACTGCGAGATACAAAAATTAACCTTTCGTTTAAATTTGCCGCTGATGATGTTATCAAGGATAAGCTTGCCAATGCCGCCAAGTGAGTTGTCTTTCCCTCCCATATTGAATATAATATTGCCAGCTATGGCACCGATTATTTTGCCCGTCTCTGGATTAATGCCAAAAAAGCGATGTGCTGCGGAACCGATCACATTGCCCACGAGCTCCGACATACCACCACTCGCCATAATATTGCTCAAACCTGAAATTACGATCAAAATAATCTCAGTTCACATTTAACTAAAATTATAAGAGGAATGATTATATGCCCATCAGCCGAAGTAAACAATTATGGTGCATGAGGAATGTGAGCGGCATCCATATGAAGTAAACAAATTGTCATTTACGGATGTATATTTTAAAACATCTCCAAGGAAAAATATTAATCAAAATATGCAAATTTAAGTGTATTGGCACCCTTTAAAGTCATTTATGTATGGCTATGGCAGTACCCACACCCTCACGATTTTTACTGTAAAACAATAAAAATTGATAACTTTAAATACTTAATACAACCCTTGTACTTATGAGCACTGCTTTGAAACCTAATGCACATGTGACTGTGTCATACTATTTTCGCTGGGAAAACTTTGTATTTTCTACGTTGGGATCGCTACACCTCTTATCCCCTGAAATCCTAAATAAACAATTAGAACACAATAAAAAATAAATTATTCAAAACTTTAGAATAAAAAATATACTCATATAATGAGATAATATTTTCATCATTAATGTTTTCCTCTCAAAAATTATACAAAAGATGATAAAAGAAGATAGGAAAAGCTGTTGAAAGGGTGAAATAAGCTGCTAATAAGTAAACACATTCTCTCATACCAAATTCATAAATTATTTCAGTGAGTCAACGAAAATTTACATTGATCACAAATGGGAACATTCATATTCCATTCGAAAAGTGCATAGAAGTCAACAGTTCATAAAGGAAACGAGATTGCATTATTTTTATGATGTGTTCAGCCAAATCGATATAGAAGTGATTCCAAAATGAAATATTTTATTGGCTATGGAATTTACTGTATGTGAGTGATAGTAGGATCGTATAAATCGGCCCAAAAATTAGCCCCATAAAAGAGTTCTAATTTCACATCAGTCGAAACCAGTAATTC
>QEWY01001987.1:0-58840 GCA_006503575.1 Baylisascaris schroederi | reverse complement strand
ACTCAAATAAATGCACAAAATATTAAGATTTCATACCAATATACATATCAAGCATTTCTAATTACCCATAGCTTCACTCTATACAGGTGAACTGGTTTTGAATGCATTAAAGAGTGCATCAAAAAGTCATCAACTTCACAAGTTTAGTGTCAATAGTTCATAAGTTGGAACTGCACAAAGACAAACACATACATGCAAATTGCGTAACGCATACGCAAAAACTCTATGTTACCTTCATGTATCTTTAGAACTTTGATTCGCAAAACGTCCTAAATTGCCAGCAAGAGTCGTACTAAGGTATACCTATAATGTACTACAGTCCTTCGATGATTCATAGCATAATAGCAGAAGGTATGTTAGTAATTATTGCTGTAAATGAAATGCATTTCTTAATATGTAAAACTGAATGTAGGTGATAGTAAATGATATGCAAATTATCACTGTTAGTCGCGATCGGTTTGAAGAGTGGCTAGACCAACGTTCCATTGAACTGAATAATTCCACTTAAAGAGAGGCCAATTTATTTAATCATTCCGTGCAGAATTAACCACACTGAGTTTCTAAATTGGTGTTGAACTCTGATGTGCTAGAACAAACATTTCAATCCGATATTAAAAACTTTATGTAAAGACACTTCACGTTGCTATTGGATTCAAGATTCTGAAATTTAAAAAAAATTACTTTGAAGCATGTTGTTCCAGTCGAATCCTCTACTATGTCCATCCTCATCGGATACGGCAAACGATCTTTCCGCTGCACTTCTCTCATAAGAGTATGCTGGAGGGGCTTGCGGCTGAAGGCGAAAAAATATTTACCATGTATGATGACAAATTTTGTATTTACGAATAAAATTGGCATTTATATTTTATCCTATTGCATCCTCTCTTCAACTTTCTTCTCCTCCCGTCCCCCTCCTCCCCATTCCACTGGAAGTCTTCTTATGGACCACTTTCTGAAATTTTTAATGCATGCATGATTGTGCTTTTACTTGAAATGCTCGAGCATAATTAGACAATATTATTTGGTTGCCTTTTCTGGATTGAGATACTTCAGGATCATCGCAAACCGTAGGATGTGAATAAGAAGTTTAAGGCAAGAAGTTACTCTTATTTGGGCTTTTTCTGAAGTTATTTCACAAGCACCGAAAAATATATACTGCTTTGCCTATGATGATTGTTCCATTTAAGTCGAGAATGAAGAATGACTCTGCCATCGAATTGTTGACGATAATAACGGCACCTACTATTGCTTCAGCATTTCTCTGGGCAACATTTACAGAGAAATAAAAAATATGCACAATAACACAACTAGATATTTCATCTTTACATGTAATTTATTTATACCTAATTAATTTGCACAATTTTATTAGGTATGAGCATATTTTGAATGATATTTTATAACGGTAATAAAACCTTACATAAACAATAGGTCTTTCTTAATTCGAGTTGTCAAATGAAGAAGTGAGGGGAAGAGGGGTTGGAGGAGGGTGAGGGGGAGGTCAAAATGGAGTACTTTGCACATCGGGGATTTATAACTTCACAAGAAATGAGTAACAAGGCAAAAAACATATAATCCTGAAATGACCCATAAGGCGCATGCAACCACTATTGTAGTGAAAAAAGTTAACAACTACATTAAATTAGTTCAACCTCAAATTTCAAACAGGTAATCACTCACCTGTTCATAATCGCTGACAGCACCTTCAGTATGAGCATATTGGCCATAATCAGTGTGGCCATAGTCATGTCCGTCATAATAGCTTAGTTCATTCGCACCATAAACGTTTCCTTGTGGTTCTTCACCTCCATAATATTCCTCTTGAGCAGCTGCGGCCTCCTCTGGCTCAGCTCCTGCTTCAGACTCCTCCTCAGGTTCTTCTTCCACATAAACGTTGTTAGATGGCTCCTCTTCATCGTAGCCATATTCTTCTTCTTCCTCGTATTCCTCGTCCGACATATCTCCTAAAATATTCACAATGTCTCTAAATCTTTTTATATATGACTTTCAAATAGAAACATACTGACTTCTTCTACAAATATGAAATCTTTGGAATTAGGGGAAACGAAATTTGAGGAAGAAGGAGGATTGCTTTCTTGAATGAGGAAGTCTAAATAACTTTCTGCACTCAACTCATGCAAACCACTGGAAAGGTTGAACTATTCCATTTTTAATGCTTCTAACTGCATGTTTAGCACAACTCAGAAATTGCCATCCTCATTCAGGAAATTCAATGACAAAAGCACGATGGAATTAAACCTACCTGAATATGAGCCGTTACCTCTTCCCTTCCTAAAACTTTAGTAAAACATCTCATACATCTTTTTCATAGGGCAGTGAAGACAATGAATCTCCTTTTCTACATTCGGAAACCTTAGGTATACCACTGACCGTATTGAGCAGTAGGGGGGGAGTATGTCAATTCACATGCACCGTTAAGTCCCAATGTTTCTTTGCCAATTTACATCACCATTTGTAGAGGAAATTAGACATTTCCGCCACCAATGAGTTCACGAACCACTTCCTGAGAAGAATGATCCATCGAAACCGAAGGAAAGCTCAATATCCCTCTCTCAATATTGCACCTCCCGCCCTCCAATCCAGCCGAAATAGAACCTCCATACGGATTTGGTTTGCAAAATGGTGCCTCTAACCACTGCTATGTAAGGCAGAAGAATAAACTCACACGCAGCACACCGCCACACAAATGAACACCAATGCGGAGTTCGATGAACGCACTCTGCAACGCACCCTGTGCTGTCTGTGAACAATTATCTCGCTGTATGGTGACATGTCAACACACCTTTCCTTCACGACAGACGGGATATTTCCGAATCAAGTTTTCTGCACCGTTGATCATAAATGACGAAACAGACGTGCACGTTATAGAACGTTGCCATAGCTTGCATTTGGCATGTAGAAGTTGATTCAAATGGTGATTGGTGGATGACTCAAAATCACATCGGTAAACTGGCCTAGTGTTGAGTCCGGGCTAAACCTAAACGGCAGCCAATGATCACAACTCCAGGGTCCGTAACCATCTAATTTTAAAGTGTACCACAAAAGCGTTTTCAACATGTGTGACCTCATCCTTGAAAATGCGTTTCAAAGAACACTTACTTGGTGCGCTTTCGAACGCTCAGATATTTCCTATTGCTTGAATTCCTCTGCAACTGCCCTGAAATTTTTAAAGAATTTGTTTCGAAATATCTGAGTTGTATTATTCGACGATATTCTGTCCAGCGTTATCGATAAAGGTGTTTCATATTTTGCAGACATAAAAACCAAGAGTTTATTGAGATTTCACCGCGAAGAAGTAGATGGTGGCGCCGAATGCATCGAGTGATGTAACATAACAACTCTAGTCTTGTGCAAAGAGTAATCTGAACCGTATAAAAGTCGGCAACGAGTAATCTCCTCAATCATGGGAAGGGAATATTTGATAGGTAATCTGTCACCAATTTCCGGAATTTTTTCAGGTAGACTCATGTCAAAGGAGAGATCCCCGTGATAAATGATAACGGCGTGAGGCTAGTTCTTATCAGAAAGAAGGTGGAACGTTTCACTTGTTGCTTCATGTACATCCGTGAAGGCGACAATGATGTGATGCTCAATCCCTTTGCACCTTGCAGTGCCTCGTTAGGTGTTACTGATTTTGACGTAGTTGATGTTCACGAATGGGGCTGCCAGAAAAATTAGCAATTATTACATAGTCCTGAGCAGGTTTACCTGTTATTGAGCATCCCATGCTTATTACCCGACTATGGTACTTATCACCTCATGATATCCTATTTTCAAACGTTTTATTAATGATTCGCCCCTTCACTTATAGCAATAAACATTTGTTACTCTTCTGCATGGTACAAAATTCAGTACACTGAGTTGTCACCCTCTTGTTTTGACATTTACCTCATTCGGGATCGTAATAGAGACAGTTGAGTTTCGCCGTTAGCATGACACTTTTTTATGACAGCCGCTCAGGTGTTCTCATTTGCAGATCGAGAGCATTCTCTAGATTGAATTGTTGTACTGAACTATCGATATGAAACGAACTGGTATTTCTGCTTTCAAATAAGCTGTCAATAGTGTTTCACACATCAGACTTTATCGATTATTGAAATAGAGGTATGAGGGGGCGGAGTTTTAGTTTCGAGTGACGATTGATCAACAGTATTCACTGTAGTGCATCAGCATTCGACGTTCATCGAGCACTCTGCTGTTGATTAAATTCGATGATCTTTGCATTTTTTATGCCGTTTCGTTAATTCGGTTGCAAAAGCTCGTTATGGTGACGTCTGCATCTACGTAAGTATATGTCTATCCGTTTGCATGTCTGTCTATCTGTTAGTTCCACTTCGGCAGTTGGTGAAGCCGATGCTGCCAACTTTGGTGGGTGTAATGTGCATCATGTTGACATTTTATGTCACTACTGACACCCGATTGATCCGTCGGTATTGCAAACGTTACTGACAGCCGTCAGCTGGCTAGAAGTATCTCTAAAAATGGATAAACGCCGAAAGTTGAAGGTTGAAAATTTTTATGTGCATTTTACGACGATTTTTTCTTCATTTACGGGTTAAATTTTTATCTGATCGGGTTAAAATGAAAATAAATTTTTTATGAAAAGTTTATGTGACAAGTTGAGTTGATTTATGTATGAAGTTACCGTCTTCATGTTCCTTAATTGTTGGTCATTTACAGAAGCGGTTGGCCAGGCAGGCGGAACGGAAATGTAAAATTCGTGCCACCCTCCCCTCGTACCTTCCACCACTTGTTTGAATAATGGAGAAACATGACAGTTGAAAGCAAAACCCATCAAATTCCTTACTGAAAGAGGGTAAAGGGAGAACGAGCAATTATTCAAAGGATTTGCCTCCTCTTTGTTTTGATTTCATTATTTTTGTAAGGTTCCATGGAAAAGGCAGTGACAACAGTAACGGCCGGTCGCTGTGCCATGAAAATTGTTGCCAGCTATGTGCTACAAAAAAGCCATTCTTCTTGTTCTACCTATTTCAGTGGTCTGCAAACCTTTTCGCGAAGAGTGGATGAACGCCGAAAGCTTTACTGCTCTGAGCTTTTTGATAACTTTTCAGGTACGGCGGGGAAGGAAATGCAAAATGAGATGTCGTATGATTGGAAAGTAAAGGTTAATACCGAAATTCCAATTCTTCAAAATTCCAGCAGAGAAAGAGTTTGGAGGACAACCCTTTCGACAAATTTATAAAGCGATATAACCTGGACGTTTTACTTATGCGTTTTAGACAGTATGAAGTTGAGAGAAAATTCTGGTGTTTTTTTTTAATTTTTCCAACAAACCTTCGCGATATAAGTAAACGTCGACCGTTCCAAATGAAACTTCTTTAACGGCGATGGCCAATAAACTTGAACAAACAAGGAATCAAGCAAGTTTGGGCTAAACAAATAGGTAAGTAAGCAATCAAAAAAGAGGTAAAGCTTTAAAATGCAGAAAGATTGAGAGAGCAGTAAGTTTTTATAGACATCAAATTTTTTGGTGCAAAATGCGTTTAAAAAATGGAGTCCATTGCAGTAGAAATGTTCTCAACTAGCAAAATGAGAATTAAAAATTCTGATGCATCCTCAATGCAACCTTAATTTTGTATGGGAGATGGTTATTTGTCAGTCGAATTGGTGTGAAGTAGAAGGCTGATGTGAAGTACAAGTGATTAAGGTGCAAATGACCATCACAAGTGACCAGGGAAGTGGTCAGCAGATCGTTAATGACTGGCAACAAGCATTGCACGAGACATACATAATACGCAGTGCTTGTGCCATCAACGATTTGCGAAAACAATGGAGTGGAGTTTCGTTATTACCGAGTTAACAGGCTGCACAATAAACAGGTGTTGTGACTGTCATCTGCAGCATGAAAGGATCGAGTGCAGATAGGTACCATACCTAATAATAGGTATAATACACTTCATATATATCAAATTAATTCACAGAACGTTTCTCATTGCATAATTCAGGTTCACTTCAATAGTTCAATCGTGATGTTGTTCTAAATAAATTAAATAACGTAAGAGAAAGTAGCATGCGAGACTTTCAAAGTGCTCATTGAATTTTCGCATGAGAAAGTTTTCCACAAATACGAAAACTCTCAAAAGTTTTCACATAAAGGGTTCTCTAATCATGAATTTGTATTGTTATGGCATCTTTTGATTCACTTAGTTTATATTCGTTTGGTATTATACTGTATCGAATATGTCTTCCTTTTCACTGTCAGCATTCCAGAAATCAGATTCCCCTCATCCCATTGATGCAAACCAGCTGACATTTTAGACGCCTTATTCGTAAATTGAATTCCTCTCGATAACACAATTGTTAAAGATGAAACAATTTTGCAAGTTATTCTCACAAAGAAAGCGCTGAAAGTTTTCTAGAATTATTGAAACAATTTCTTGCCTATCCAAGGGAAAAAACAAAAAAAACGTAGGGAATGAGGGGTTTCTGAAAAAAAAGATTCGTGTTTGCTCTTTGACGCTTCAATGCAGCTGTGTGAATGCTGTATTGACAAATCAGCTGCAACCATATGAAGGCATAAAAAGATTTTCAGCAATAATGTGGGGGATGGTGCTGAGGTACTGCTTGACACGGAGGTCTATAGTCGGTGTGACATCACGATGCGGGATTCGTCATTCAACTACTTGCATTCTGATGGAATGCATGAAGCGAGAGATGGTCACTTGGCTACGACGCCCACTATGTTACCGCACACTCCTGGGCACAGCCCGACTTAGTGGCATTTCATTGTCATTTGTGGTACCCTTGCTCAGGTAGCATTATCACATCGTGTTTTTAATCCTCATATTAGGTTTATTTTCATATTGTAATTGATGGCTGATTGTGCGTATGCAACAGATTCTGCACTTATAAATTCCTTTCCAAACTTTCAAATTCTAGGTATTTGAACGTTTAAATAGGCTGAAGCAGTGTGCTTAGGTTTACCTCATTAAATATTGGGTAAGTTTGTGCTTGCATTATTACAGCACAAATTCCTTAGACTCGTTTTAAGTTATCTGTGCACTCTCAGGTTAACAGTTGTATGAAGTGATTTGGAAAGGTATGCGTTGCGTTGCCTCAGGTTATGCTTTATTTTATTGCTTCAGGCTCAGCCGTTGTCAGCCTTTAACGAACGCTGAATTAAGTCGACGTACAGAATGCCTTAGTCAACATCTGGTTGAGGCCAAAGAACCTGAACTGAAACTGTCGGATGTGTGGAGCTTGTTGAAACCTTACTTCGGATGGTTGTTGGCTGCTGTTGTGGTACGTTGAAATGCTGCGCTCTTCTTGTTCCTTCCACTTGTATTTCTTGTCGTTCAGCCACAGAATACCTATTCCAAGCCTTTCTCCATTATTTTTCCTTGTGCAGCCTTTTTCCTCTTAAAAAAGGGCTTTAACTGTTTTGAATTCCTTGTTGACTCTCCGATGACTGTCCACCGTTCACAATACGAGAATTAAAAGGCGATCTTTGAAACTTTCCAATCCATTCAGAGATCACTAACTCATTTACGATAATATTGAAAGTTTGTTCCTTTTCGATTGTAGATGCCATTTGAAGTGCTTTTTGGATTTTAGCGTTATTCAGTGTTGCGTATATGTCTCGAGAGAGCACAGTTCAATGCGATCGAGGGACATCAATGGCAATGCCATACCCTTACAACTGACTCTCATGCCATTCTAGAGGGTAGGATTGTTAATTTAAGTGATGCAAAGCATACTCGTATCAAGCGGATCATTACTGGATAAACGACTTTTCCAAACGGCTGTCAATAATAACCAAGATTTACCAGATGCATCTCATCGTAACTTTTTTTAAATGAAAGTTTATTTGCTGTATTGTGCGTTCAGGATTAAGAATCTCGTTTTTTATTTGCATATCACTGATAACATTTGCAGTGCGCGATGTTGACAGCATTTCTCAATGTGCATCTCCCTATTCTATTGGGTGAATTGGTCAACGAGATTGCCGATTTGTTAGTGTGTGAATCGAGAGGTGATGTGGTGGATATGCGTCAATTACGACCCGTTGGAATGAAGTTACTGTTCACGTATGCTGTCCAGGTATGCTTCGAACATCATACTCTGCAGGGTATTCAAATATATACCTGAGAAAACTTTTTCCTTCATATAAACCCCTCTTCCATGGACTGAGCCGTTGAGGTCAGCGGATCTCAACATCGGTGAACGCGCATGTGCGAGACGAGTCCAATTCGAGATAAACCCATCTTAGTGCTCACCTATTTCCATTGTGATAATGAGGTTGATTTCACTGCTGATGAATGACTATCGAGGATGGCATTTGGATGTTTTGCTATCTGACGCCATAATATTAAGGAAAAAAGGTGGTGGCATATTGATGCTGTCTGATTGTGCCTATTCCAGTATGTCATCCAAGTTCATTTAGGTGAAAAAGGTGAACTGGACGGTAGAGATCGACATGCTTTTGAAATTTTTTCTCAGATTTTGGAAGATTAAGTTGGGAAAATTGCCTCTTTCCACCTTCAATTTGCATAATCGCGTCAAGTTTATGTAAAATGCAATTAGCTCGTCGTTTTAACAGTTCCCATGAATGAATTAAATTTTGCTCATACTTGCATCTCATACATGGTATGTCCTCTACGTGGTTAATCCTCTACTTTACAATTTTCTTTGAACCTGATAGACACAAAATCAGGGGGTTTTGGTTTTGGTTTTTGGTTTATTGCTGATCAAATTTTCTGCCGATTTTAGAAAATCCCATGAATTTACACTTTAAAAAGCTTTACCGCCTCTCCTAAGTTCCAAATATTGTGCGCAAATTCGAAGCCAAGAAATGGAACATACGAAATGCAAACAAAGATGGCACATGGAGAAATATTTCCCTTTTATGTTCAGAAATGAAATGAATGCATTAAAAGAAAATTTGATACTTCGATATTTGAATACTGAATAAATTGACTACATAGAAAACTTTATCAACTCATATGTGATGATGCTAAATTTAATACATCTGAAATTGTGCTGCAAAAATTGCAAAAATGTTTTCAGTTCAAATCTACGAAACCGAATTATGTTGCGGTTGCCAAGTTTATCGCTAATGCTATATAGGTGTTAGTGGTCACTATACCCGCACAGCAGTGTTTTCTATAATCAACTGATTACAGAAATGCCATAATATTGGTTAAAGATATGTGACCATTGTCCAGCATCAGTTGTAGTCGAGATGGTCATTGTCGAAACGTCATCAGCCACTAAATCGGAATCATTGTGATAATGAGGTTGATTTCACTGCTGATGAATGACTATCGAGGATGGCATTTGGATGTTTTGCTATCTGACGCCATAATATTAAGGAAAAAAGGTGGTGGCATATTGATGCTGTCTGATTGTGCCTATTCCAGTATGTCATCCAAGTTCATTTAGGTGAAAAAGGTGAACTGGACGGTAGAGATCGACATGCTTTTGAAATTTTTTCTCAGATTTTGGAAGATTAAGTTGGGAAAATTGCCTCTTTCCACCTTCAATTTGCATAATCGCGTCAAGTTTATGTAAAATGCAATTAGCTCGTCGTTTTAACAGTTCCCATGAATGAATTAAATTTTGCTCATACTTGCATCTCATACATGGTATGTCCTCTACGTGGTTAATCCTCTACTTTACAATTTTCTTTGAACCTGATAGACACAAAATCAGGGGGTTTTGGTTTTGGTTTTTGGTTTATTGCTGATCAAATTTTCTGCCGATTTTAGAAAATCCCATGAATTTACACTTTAAAAAGCTTTACCGCCTCTCCTAAGTTCCAAATATTGTGCGCAAATTCGAAGCCAAGAAATGGAACATACGAAATGCAAACAAAGATGGCACATGGAGAAATATTTCCCTTTTATGTTCAGAAATGAAATGAATGCATTAAAAGAAAATTTGATACTTCGATATTTGAATACTGAATAAATTGACTACATAGAAAACTTTATCAACTCATATGTGATGATGCTAAATTTAATACATCTGAAATTGTGCTGCAAAAATTGCAAAAATGTTTTCAGTTCAAATCTACGAAACCGAATTATGTTGCGGTTGCCAAGTTTATCGCTAATGCTATATAGGTGTTAGTGGTCACTATACCCGCACAGCAGTGTTTTCTATAATCAACTGATTACAGAAATGCCATAATATTGGTTAAAGATATGTGACCATTGTCCAGCATCAGTTGTAGTCGAGATGGTCATTGTCGAAACGTCATCAGCCACTAAATCGGAAGCTTAAACTACCTATTAACAAATTCGCTTCTGTTCGTTTTATTAAATGAAGTTAAGGCTTAGCTAAGATATTCTATCGGTCATTGGCTCATTTATTACATTGATTCCGATTCGTGTTTTTTATCACTTCACTCATGAACATTGGTAGATCTGGAGAATTCATTTCAGGCAGTGTTGACATTCCTATATATAAGCTTTCTATCTATAATGGGCGAACGTATGGCCTTTGACCTTCGTATGATGCTATTCGAAAGGTTACTTCACCAGGTGTGCTATATACATTGCTTGTCAATTGTGGATGATTCCTGAGTCATTGGTTTCTGATTTTGTGCTCCCTCTAAAATACCCTGCTGCACGGAAGCTTTCCAATTTTCCTAACTTCTACGTCCCTTAAGCTAAATATGGGTAGTGTATTCTCTTTTAATCGAAATTGATTCCTTCGTTGAATATAAGCATTCTCTGAAAGGCATCTTCAAACATCTGCTGCCTTTTTGGCGTCTTATATTTCCTCACTGATATTTAAATTTCCATATGAAGCAGACTTGTGAACGAGGTGCCACAGCGACCATGCGGAACGGCTTGTTAACCGTTCAGAAAGAATGTTCCAACTTTCCAAAATCCATCCGCCAAGTTTCGCTGAACTACTGAACTACTTTTGCCTGGAAGAAATTTGCTTCGCTGCCGATAATCTGACTTTTCGGTATAATGTGGATTTAATTGGTTTGTCGGTTCATATATGCGAATATAAAAAGCCAGGCAGACAGGCTATACACACATAAATACGAATCTTTTCTTTCGATGGTTTGTGCAAGTGGCGGGTCGGTTACAATAATTAGGAGCGTATATCATGACATCCTGTCTGGCATCCTCCTCCGTTTGTTTTTTGATAAGTGGAGCAGTGCCTCCTAGGAAATGTTTTTTTGTGCTGTTGTTGATGTTGTAGTTCTAATCGAGGATTAACTTGCAGGATATGAGCTTTTACGATGTTACATTGACCGGTGAATTGAATGCACGTTTGAGTGCAGATGTACACGAATTCAAAAGTTGCTTCAAACTCGCTGTGGCTCAGGGTCTGAGGACTTTTACACAGGTGTCATTATTATTATTGTTGATATGTTGGGGAGGGATTTTGATGGGAAAGCGGTATGAAATGATCATCTCAGCCAACTGAAATTTGTAGCATATTCGCAAATTGAAACGCAAAGCGTCGAGTGGAATTCAAAGTGTTATGCGAATTGTTTGGCTTGTCGTTTTTGGCAGTCTATGAGGCCAATGGCTAATGGTGGTGAATATGTGGGATGGTCGAGATGTTTTATTTTCAAATTGTTTTTATTGATGGTTTGGATGAATATACGTTTGAAATGACTGCAAAGATATTTGCACAAATGTTTTCGTCACTAAAAAAAGTCACCATTTGAATATATGAGTTAGTTTTTCTTTTTTAATTTTGAAATTAAAAAATAACGATCGAAATGGAACATTGCGATGAAATTTTTGACCTTTATTTCATATGCAATCTCTATTTAAAATTGTAGAGGGAAAACTACTTTCGTCTTAGAGGTTTTCCCTTTACAAGGTTGGGAACAATGTCTGAGAATAACTTCTAAAAAGTACACCACAATAACAAGCTATCATACTTTTCTAAATTAGAGCACCTAATAGACTAAGTTTGAGCACCTGGTAATTTTATATGATTATACCCAATTGCATCGCTGAAGTATTTTAATATTGCATTGCAATACCTTATGAAAGTGTGATAAACAATCATATTCCGCACAAAGTTTCCTCTTTAAATATGACCTCTTTTATAGCGTTTAGGACACCTAAATACAACCACAGTGGTTTTATTCTATATTTACGATAATCATTGTTGAACACAACGAATCTTTGTGCTATTTGCCATGATATTTTCCTCGTCTTCTCTAGCAAGTAAATTTGCATGTGTGTTGCAATCTTTTCGATGAATATTCCAAAACGAAGATATTTGTATTGAAGCAAATAATTGAGAATTGCCCGGAAATAATGGCTAGCAATTATTTTTTTTTTAAATTATTGACGATTAACTATTATTTGTTGACTATTTTATTGCTTAATGCCTGTCTTTGTTGACTACTAAAAACCTTATTTCATCTTATACGCAATTCAAATGTGCAATATCGATTGTTTTTTAGATATGAACGTCATTATTCTGATACATTTTACTAATTGCCTATTGAATTTATTTATTTTCAAAACTAAACTTTTTTAATGTATTATAGACCTAGATTTGATGCCTATACTTTATCAGTTCTTTCAGTATTAGGCAATATCGTTTGAACGCCTGATTCAGGCAGTCGGTATTATGCACTTTGAGAAGTAAATATAATGATCCAATTTTTATCGATCACTATTACATTAAATTTCCAGTTGTGGAGATAGTCCATTGTTTTGCTTATCAGTGATTGGTTCCCCTGCTTTCCATTATTTCTTCTTTCCATTCTTCCTCTATTTTTTTCTCAGGGGTGATATTACACTGGAATATGGATGAAATATATTAGTATTTATTCGTAAGTTTCATGATTCAGTCTTTCTGTTTATCATTCTCTTTTAATTTATTAAATTCGAAATATTTATTCACTAGTCCAATTTACCAATGTTTTCGTAAGTAATTTGCAGACGGGTGGTTGCATGGTCTCACTGTATGTGATCTCACCAAAGATGACACTCATAACGATGACAGCAATGCCGTTGGTTATATTGGTTGGCACTGCTTTCGGGGCTCTTCTGCGTGGACTCAGTCGGAGCTCACAATCCCAAAGTGCAATCGCTGCAGCAGTCGCTGACGAAGCATTCGCTAACATACGTACTGTTCGTGCGTTTGCGATGGAGCGACAAGAGATTGCGTGAGTTTTATTTAGTGATAGCAGATACTACGCTTAATGAATTCTACGATCAAGCAAAATCAAACAGTGCTGTAGTTTGCTTCCTATACCATTTAAAAATTGTTCTACAGTGCGCTTTGAATGTATCCACAAAAATAACATCGAATATCCACTTCTTCAGGTTCATTTCGGGAGAAAGGCATTCCAGTTACGATACGTTTAAAGAAATATGCATCCGAAATTAGATCTCATTTTTAGCTAGATTATTATTGCACTGGAAAGCTTATTCAAATCATTTTCTGCTTACATACGCACTCAGTCTTGAGATTTTATCATCGAGGGATGTGGTATTATGTACAAGGAAGAGGCATTTCAGGGACATTATGTGCAGCAAGTCATCATAACATGTGTTTCGACTTAATTCCGAAATACGATTTGGAGTCTTTCAAGTGTCTATTAGCTCAACATGCTAGAAGTTGGCACCAACGAAGGGAAGATGTGGTAGTTGTGTGGGAAACAATATCTCGAATTTCTGCTGCTCACCGAGTTTTCACTATACCTTTTTCAAAAACAGAATTGTTTTCAATCATTTAGTGCTATTCCCTTTCAACTACCGATAAGTGATTATTTTAAAAGCACTGTATAAATGATAGAGAAGAACAAGTCATAGGGAAGTGGGTTTTTAATAATTCAGATCTCTGTCGCTTACGTTACGATGTCTTGCATTCTGGACGTTCAAACATTTTGCTAGTTAGAGTGGGGATGGCAGGGTGTGAGTAGGAGTTTGGTTAATCGCGAATGAGTTCACTCAAGATTGTTAGCTATTCCATATTCACATTCAATATGGCAAATTAGCATCAAATTTTATGCTGCCCAATTGTTGTTTGTTAATCGAGTAACTCCTTTTTCAAAGATGACTGATATTTGCTGATCGGTTTAGTATTCATAGGAGACTAAATTTCGAAGTTATAATCTGATAGTATGTGAATGCTGTTGCCCATGATTAGATCGACCACTTAGGAATCAATCAAGCTTATAGGACGCTGTGCCAACTGTAATGAATATGTTTGAGGAATGAATTTTGGATTCCGGTCGAGTAATGGAGGGTCGTCGTTGTGAAACTTGCCCACTCTAATCCACTAAACTTTCGGAGTTTTCTCTTGAGCAAAAAGATTTAACCTTTTCTATGCGCTTTCTTCACCTCCTAACATGTGTGAACTCGTGATATTGCATAGAGTAATAACGATAATACAAAAAACAATATTGTTAAAAATCTTCGTTTCATTTTACTTCTGCAATCGAGGTTGACATTGGATCAGCAATATATAACAAGGATATCCCACTTTTTGAATACGCTTCATCTTGCTCACGATAGCAGTAATGTTAGGTTGTATTCGAGCTTCATCCCTCAAACACAAGCTGATTTCCGTTCATTGTTTGCATTTCACACTACTCTTCACTGCACAATCGGAATGCTGTGTAGTTTCCGGTTATGTTCACCTTCATTGTGAAGTTCCATTGTCTTTTGCAGACTCTTTGATCGGGAAGCGCAACGAACGAGACACCTTTCTGAATTGCTTGGATGTGGTATTGGTGTGTTCCAAGGGGCAACGAACTTCTTTCTAAATGTTACGTTGCGGTGTTTTTCATTCTTTTCAATAATCTTAACATTTTCCTAAGGGTTCAGTTAGTGAGCACTTCTGTAAAAGATCCCTTTATGTTCATTTTAAATTGTATGTTAAAATGTGTGCAGTGATACATGATGCGCCTCTTGGTTGCCTACACTATGACGCATTTTCATTGCATAAAGAGGTTCTTTTTGACAGAGTGCTTCCTTCGTTGAAATTTTTTAGATCCCACCGATGAGTGCACATGTTCCTTTTTGTCTTATCTGTTGGGTTCTTTCCGCTGACGCATCAAAAAACCGCAGTGCGGATTAGCAGAATTTCCTTTCTGTCGGCGAGGTTTTTGTAATCTGGCGCAACTAACAAGACCGTTGTTATGCTGGCCATGTATAATACGGAAAGTTCCACATTTTGGTTGCGCTTTATGCCCAATCGCCACGGCGATATCGATTGAATCAGTACTGGGCTATTTCGGGCAAGTCAGCGCTTTGCGAGTTGGCCAACATCACACCTGATAATCTGGGTATCCACGCATACTGTTGTGGCTAGGAAAGTTTGTATTAACTCCATTTAAGTGTGGATTATTATTACATGATTACTGTGAGCAATGGGATGGTAGCGCCTCCCGACTGCTTCCTTACCTGCTGATTGGTTATGTGCCCTTGATTCTTTCATCGGACCGATTAGTGATGACTCGCCGTCGTTATCTTCGTCCTTATCAGAAGTTGTTTTGGCCCATCCTGCTGCACGCGAATACGCCTGATCGAGAGATAAGATGGAGCAGAGTTAAGATGATTGCTGAGAAGGACATTGAGAATCTTGTCACTTGTAACTATAGTGATTTGTTGCGCGTGAAGTTCATCAGCAGTGTTGGGGGTCACCACAATTTCGGAACTTTATGCTCATTTCAAGCGCACCACTCCCCTCTGATTGTTTCAGGATTGAGGATCCGGGCACAAGTGATTTCTTGCGGCCTGCTAATTGATCTTGTTTGTAGGCGTCGTTTTGGCTGTTCTCTATGGTGGTGCGTCACTGATTTCCATGCAGGAATTGAACGCTGGTGGATTGATGTCGTTCTTAGTGACCGCTCAAACAATGCAGAGATCATTGGCGCAATTGTCCGTTGTTTTCGGACATGCACTTAAGGGATGGACCGCTGCTGCAAGAGTATTTGAGGTGATTCTCAGGCGTTCANCAGACAGGTATCGAACACGATACCTTTTATTTTCTGAGCAGAGGCTTCCCCGCCGATCTACTGCGGGCGCTGTCACCCATCATTATCTGCTATCTCAGCTTCTGTCGGTCCTACCATCCACATAATGCGACACTGTCGATGAGCACATAGCATCGGCAGTCAAATTAGAACTGATATCACTTGGAACCAAATGGTACGCATATGTGCGTGGTTAATATCTTTTATGTTGAAGAAAACTTTCAGTCTGGTCCAGACTGATCCCCACTGTGAATTCGATGCTAATCGATGTTGTGCGCTAATCAAGCCCGTTGCATTATTTGTGCAACAGAACTGACAGGTCATAAACCTGTATGAAGTACTAGGTTTATTGACTGTCTGTGGTCATCTCTTACCAGCTATACCGAACATCATCATATACTTATGAGCGTTGCAGAGGCCATCCGAATCAAGTGTTAAGCAAGTTGAGAAACTATTGTTGTCGTGTTCATTGCGCTTCATTAGTCACTAAATCTTCTACACGGACATTGCAGTTCGCCAATCTCGTGCCGAACATACCTGTAAAAGGCGGCCAACGAATACCGTTTCACTCTTTACTTGGAGAAATTCGATTCGAGAACGTTTCATTTGCGTACCCAACAAGGCCTGGGCAACTTGTTCTTGAAGATCTTCATCTGACCGTCGAACCGGGCAAAGTGCTCGCACTTTGTGGGCCTAGTGGAGAAGGTTTTTCCTTACCATTCTGATTTGTTTGAAACTGAATTCGTATATGGTGTTTTAAATTATCACTAGTCGTAAAAATGGGACAGAATTTTGGCGAGGGCCGATGTGCAAGGTGGTGAGAGAGTTGCAAAGAAACACCAAAAAGAGTTTAACCCCTCTCCAAGTGATCGAATGTGCATTGCACCCCCACCCAATTGCTGTCATAATCTTTACAATTCTGTTTACGTTGAGGGCAGGTAGGGGAATAGGAACTCTCAAGGTTGTCTCTTAAAGGAAATGCATAAGTGTTAATGTAGAACAGCAGCGTTGCATGATTCCTTTCTAAAGGGACCATTTCGCTGTGAATGGATTTTAGATTTATCCACCATGGTGATCACCTCCACTATATTTCTTAACGACTGTTATCTTTTGTTCTGCAGCTTTTACGGGTATTCGGCTAGAAAGCACTGTGAAAAGCACACCAGTCTTTCGAGGTTTACAGTTAAGCAGCAGTTGGTGAATAAAAGCTCTCAGTGAAGAATCAAAAGATCCGAGTAGGAATTCTTGCCATTCTCTTTTATTCCACTTTTGATTTTTGTTTTTGTGTGGGGTGTTCGTTCATGTATCATATGTTTGCTTAAGGTAAAACAACATTAACGGCATTGTTGGAACGCTTCTACGAACCAACATTGGGTCGTATAACGTTGGATGGGAGGGATATAAAGACACTCGACCCGTCATGGCTTCGTGGCTCAGTAATCGGTCTCATATCACAGGAACCGGTGTTGTTTGCAACTACGATTGAAGAGAATATTCGTTATGGAAAACCGGATGCAACGGATCAACAGGTCATCTAACAACCGATATCGCCAATTGTTCTCGTTGAAAGTTCCTTCTGCTGTTTATCCATTATGGCGATCACCTACTATATTGGTAAGGGGAGGGGCCATTTGTCCAAACCCCACCTTTCCTTTCAACTTCACCGGCGAAACCGTTTTACGTTTTATTAAATTTTTAAAACTCCCCTCCAGGATTCCTGACTTCCATCTCTTTTCACCTTCCTTGTCCTCCAATGTCATTCGTATTACCACAGCTGTTCAATTATTTTATTTGTCGGCAAAAACCCTCGAAGCCAAACATTGTTTGTAATATGTTCGCACATGCAGTTTACAAGAAAAAAATTGAGTTCCAATAACAGTATTGAGACAGTACTTCTTCGTTCCTCATTTTCTTGTTCATAATGACGGCTTATATGGCAGCTGAGTAATTGCATCTTTGCAGCTAGCATTTTAAATGCCTAAATTCACAGCCTTATAGTTGCTCATCTGATTACTAACGGTTGCTTGTAGTTGTTTGTCAGTGAGATAACTGTATGCGTAATTACAATTCATTGAAGTAGCCATTAATTTGGCTTACGTTTTAATCGTTGGTTGGTAAGTTTATTCAAATGTTGCTTCCAATTGGCTGTCATCTTCCGTCATTTTCGATTGCTTCCTCTAGTTTGTTGTTGTCGAATGCAAGTACATTCATCACGTTTATTATTTTGAGGCCACTCTTCTTTGGTACATCCATCTAGGGCGGTGTTATTTAATTGCTATAGAGCAGTATATAACCAAATTTTTGAGGGAAGGGAGTGTTTGGATAACTTGTAAAAGTATAATTCACTGCAGTAAATTTGCTCTTTTTCAATTATAGCACATTAGGGGCAAGTTGGATGAATCTTTTTAATGACGTTGAATAATTATTCGTCATTCAACTTGTGCAGCACTAAGTACTTCCTCTTGCTGAGTTACTTTTTAGGCAAATGTGGCCTGCTTAAGGTTCATGGTGAAGTTCACGAATTACGAGATCACTTATTACAAATTGCAGTATGCCTAGTTACGGCATTTGGCTTACAAAGGATTCATACAGGAGGTGAGAACTGGTGGGCATGCTCCGTTTGGTTGCATGGACCTTCTTAGACTCTATTACTTATGTAGAATTGCTCTGATTGGCGTCCGAGGGATTCTAGAAGTGTTTTGTCATATATGAAGAGTTGTGAATGATAATTTAAGGTTCGAGAAGCCGCTCAGTTGGCGAATGCACATATGTTCATCGAGGAGTTTCCAGACGGATATAAAACTTTGGTGGGCGAAAGGGGAGTGACGTTGAGTGGCGGACAGAAGCAGAGAATCGCGATCGCACGTGCACTGCTTAAGAATCCACCTGTGTTGATCTTCGATGAGGCAACCAGTGCTCTCGATGCTGAGAGTGAACATATCGTATGTTTTGACCTTTTTCACATCATCTCAAGAGGGCATTGGGATGATAATTTATGAAGACATAATAGACTACATGACTCATCGCTTTTTAGTCGTTTATTGATCCATATCTATTGGCAGACATATGTGGAAGGACTCCCGAAAGTTGTGAGACCTAGTGATTTACTGACCTAATCTCTGATATTTATTTCTTTTTCATCCTTCAGCAGTACAAGTCTGCTAGAAGTTTGTACTTGTATGCACCTTTATCAACTAGGTATTTATATCGGTTAGGGCAGAAGGCAGTTGTTTTACCCGTGACACCTTGTTGCGCACAATGAGGCAGTGGTGAATCTGTCCAGTTACTTCTTTTTCTGTTACATGGGATATACTGGATATGTACTGCGTTTTAAAATTTCAGTTCAGAAAAGAGTATTCATTCGTAGATAAGAGATGAAACGATGGCTTAGTTCTACTCGGAATTCTCAACTCTTCGTCGAGGAGAATGCTGGTCGGCTCTAAGCCAAATAGTTTGAAGGGTCCAATAAGATGGATCCATTGTTCTAGTGGGACAGTTCTTTTCCTGCCGTATTATCTCTTCCGCCCCCCGCCCCCGCCCTATTCCCCTTTTCTTCTCCGAAACTTTCATGTGACCGTTTTTACCATGAGATGAAAAAAATCTAAGGAGTAGATGAAGCCAACGTGGGTCAATTGTAAGCCGCTTTATGTACTACACATATCGTATAATTCCTTCATGGGAGGTTTTATTTGCGCTATTATTCGTTGTCTTCGCTTTTGATTAACCATATTGCACTTGAGTAATACTATATCATATTGCAAGTATAATTCCATTGATGAGAAGGGATTCCATCTCATTACGTCAAAAGGAATATTCGGATAAGAATATTCATTTCGGTGCTTCGAATCGACCTGCTATAAAACACTCGAAATTGCTATTCTAATCCATCTTTCCTCTCCATTCAATTGAGAAATCTTCATTCTCTCTACTGAATAAAACTATCGAGTACGGTTGTAGTGATATATTTAGCCTTCCTGAATGGAATACTTCACCACAGTTATAAAAGTTAATCTGATGTGATTTTCTAACTATGAGGAAGTCTACCACTTTACTACCGTACGTACGCTAGGACGGAGAAAATCGTGACGTTTTAGTTATGCATTTGCATTTCAGAAAAGCTTCTAAGCGAAACAATGCATTGGTTATTTTTGCGATTGAAAATGAGTAATGTTCTTAAGGTTCGTGAGGCATTGGATCGTGCCACTCGTGGACGAACGGTGATCATAATTGCACATCGTTTGAGCACCATTCAGAATGCCGATACCATTGCCGTCCTCAAGGATCGAAAAATTGTTGAGGTTTCTTCTCTTTTAATCTGCTTTTTCTGAGGGTTCTATTCGAATTCAGTCATATTCACTAGCACAAAGCTGTGCTTTTTAGAATCATGAATGTTTGCGTTCAAAACATTAAATCACTTTCGTTATTGTTCATCTGCCGTTTTCTTCGTGTCGAAAGGGTCTGCATTCGTTGTTCTAATCCAGAATCTACTAATTTAGTAACTGATCTCCGGCTTTTCTCGTTACTTTTCATACAGAATACAACGTTCTTACAGACGTTCATACTATATAGCAGATGATATGAGAATTCATAGCTTTTAATAATGTTCTGTGAATATCAGAAGTTACAGTAACTGTTATTGTTTTATTTGCTTATATATGCAAATGTTGTTGCAGCAAGGCACGCACACACAACTTCTCAAGAAGGGAGGAGAATATTACAACTTGACACGATTGCAGTATCAGTCAGGGTAATATTTTCCTGACTGTTGATCTTCAAAGCATTCGTCCATTTTTGCTGATTATATTTATTTTCATTTATTTTATTGAGTATATTTGAACGTGGTCGATGAATGTGATTACTTTTTTACTTCATTAAATCAGACTCCGTATGGAGACTGTCGTTAATCCGCAGTAAACAGAATGCCTGTTTGTGATATGATTCATTGTCGAATTTGACGCCGTATAGGAATTTCTTATTTATGTTTATTACAATATGTGAACTAAGTAGTTTGAATATTGTAAAAGTTGTCATAGTATACTATGATATTATTTAGTATGTGCCAATATATGATTCTAATTAAAATATATTCGTTTATTCTGATATTAGGTAGCCTTTGCTGTCTAGTCAATTCTTTTGTAGATAAGGGATAAGTAATGAAAATACTGCATTAAAAGGCGATAGAGGTTGAGAGTGGATGCTGCGCAGATGAACGATTTGCATTCCAGAGATGGAGGGTTTACGTCGTACAGATGTAACTATTTCACTTTGAACTTTCAGTTTTCGAATGGTTTAAAAAAAAAAATCACACAGATTTGCGTTTCCTTCTTTTCAACTTATGCAGATTTTAGCCATAAATTTCCGCTCGCTTGCCATATTATCGGATAATATTTCATTCTCGTCATTCTTTTTCTCATGTTCGTTTTAGAACATTCGATGAACCCGCTAAGATCGCAACGAAATTTTGTGATTGTAATAAGTCGTTTTTTTTTTTGTTATACGTTTTTATGTTTTAGTCGTTTATTTTCGTAAACATCCCTCTCATTTGAACACTCATTAAATTCATTTCGTGCCTTTAACGATTGCATTATTTCTGTGATCAGTTGATTAAACGAATAAACAATGAAATAACATAATTTTATTTTCGATGCCATCATAAAGAAGACATTCCGATAGATGCATCAAGGTGTTTACCTTTAATGAATATAACAGAGAATGCAGCTTCCGAAAGAAGGAAGCTGTAAATCATTGTGTGGATTTACTGCATTTAACTTAACAAAAGCTTTAGGATAATATTGCATGTTCAATATGATGAGATATGCCTCTCGATTTATTGCATCTTTACGAAGTTATGGTCATTTGACAATTGAGACTTATAAATGGTTCCACAGTCACATTGTTTAATGGTGAATTGCATACGACACGTTTGGATATCATCCGTTAGCAAACCCACCAATTTGCATTCATTGACAAGATTGTTCTAATTTTAGAGCATCACTGCTGATGGTGATGGGATGTTTTGTTGTCGTTAAAGTTCATTCGAAAAGTTTATAGGTGAAAGGTATCACACCTATATTCGGCAATCCACCAACCTCAATTCGCTCGAGTCATCATTTATATTAATCCTCCCTACCCTGATAACAAAAATTGGACATTGAAATACATCGAAACCTTATTTGTCGAGTGGTGACATCGCACTTTGCGAGTGTTGAGAAAGATGAAAATCTGATTAACCAGTCGATGTGTTGAGAAAGATGAAAATCTGATTAACCAGTCGATGGTCAAAGTAAAAAATAAAAATATGTTCGGTAAAAGTTTTATGTACTTTCTGGAACATGGCAGCATATCCGTTATCAGTTCGCAAGTTCGCAATAAACAGTTCGCACAAACACTTAACCAATAAACCAATAATAAGCAGTTCGCAAGAATTAACGAACAAAATGAGTTGGAAATCCATCAAAGGTAATTCAGCTGATTCATTCTTCTCAAAGTTATCGATCGGTTTTATCGCCTATAAGTAGGCATTTGTCCGAAAAGCTAAGCAGTAAAACCATTTTGCACTTGCTGTTGTTCGCATTGAGGTGCTGAATGCACCATCGCGCTCACACCCACATGGCAGAATTGAACGGTGGCTCTAGTGATAGCTATTATATCAGTCCTTCTTGAACTGCGGTCATAGAATTACATCGTCGCAACAATTGTTACTTGTCGGTTTCTTTGAAGAAAAGTTCATCGCAGAGGGTTTCATTTGAATTTCAATGTTTTGGATATTTGAGAATATTTATATATTGTTTCTAGTATAGATGTTCCTCATTCAAAACTGGCATCAAATAACTGATTTTATACACGTTAATAATGCCTCTACAAAGGGTGGTTATTGTGGCTATTATCCTTCATAATGAGGAAGTTGCTGTGACTGTTCCTCAAGCACTGATAGTTATTTATCATTAACAGTTGTATTGATGTTGCCAGTTATAAATATCCATTCTGCAATCAAACGTTTATTTCAAGCAGTGATCGCTAAGAATATGAAACTGATATCGCATATATGCTATGTACACCGCGCATATTCATTTGCAATGGTAAAATTGAATATGCAAATTGATCATAAAACAACATTATGAATGGTCGTATGCGAAAATGGCGCATTATCACACCAGAAATTTTGAGAAAAAAAAGCAAGTATTATTCAATATTCATGCTTCGAATAAACTTACATGTTCATTCGAAGCTGAAGTATAACTAGCTCTATACGTATAAAGTAATAATTCGAAAACGATAGACCGAATCCAGAAATTTTAGTTCAGATTTTTCCGGGGCTTCAATCCGCAGTAGCCCATTTCGAATCGGGGTATATGAAAATAGATATTTAAAGTGCGCTGATATTGTCAGTAAGTGGCTTCGTATCAAATCGTGTATTTGCGTCCATTCGTTCAACAAAATTTCACTGTTGCATTAAGCATAGCTCATTGCATATTCGGTTATTGCGAATATATTTTCCACGTTTGTTGGTATAACATGATCGGTGAATTGACTAGCCATATAATCGTGTTTGACGAGATGTCCTGCAGAAATCTTTTCGATGATATGAAACGCCGATTTATTCGATGTTGGAATGCACAGCATTAGGCCCGCATAGCCCTTCAGATTATCAGTTACATCAAACAATGCACGCAACAGGCTACATGCGACCATCTGAAAACACAAACAACTCATTAAATGACATTCCATAATGTGAAGATGAAAGGAAGCTGAAATAGGCTCGAGCTTAAGATGCAGTGTGCACATTAAAGGGAATTAATTGTGCATAAAATATCTATGATAGGGTTTTATCACCTAGCATAAACTACTGAAAAAAATGTAATTTCGAGAAAATTGCCTTTTAGAGGTCACGCTTCATAGACTAATAATTACCCAATAAGAAATTCATCCAGTTGTTGCTCAAAGATCATTAAGTAGAAATGATGTTTGATGATATTTTAATAGATCATTTTGCAGATTAACTTTCACTGAATCACTTGTGAAGCTATCAGCTAATTAATTGCATGAACCTCTTTCATTATTTCCTTACAAAATATGCCACTTTAACTTGAATATCGAATGCAGGGCAAGCACGAATCCTTTGCAAGCTTAACCATTTTCTTATGAAAAGCAATATGAAGCCGCGATGTTTTGCTCTAAAAAGATCACGGTGTAGGGGAATATGATCCCCAAAAATAAAAGACCCCAACAACTAACAAAGAAAAAGGAAAAGCCGACTGTGGTCACACGAGTGGTTTTTTAGCAGTTGCAATGTGATGAGCAGCATAGTTAACAGGATAATATAAGGGATATTGAATTTGCATCGATATAATGTTTATTAAACTCAACTCAACCATTTCATGAATGCAGAAGATTGGAATTTCGTTATGAAAGAAAGCAATCAGCTGTCGAAAGTGTACCTCCCACACGTTTAGAGAATCGAAACGAGAGACAATAAGAAAACGGCTGGTACGATATAGTCACTGTAGTCCTTCGTAATTCGATTACTTAAGTTTATTATTGTAATTACATCTTATCGATTATGATATATAAATTTAGCAGAACAAGCAACCATAATCTCTATATATGCAAAAAGTGGATGACGCTCTGATTCCTAATTATCTAAAGTTTTCTGAATATCTTCGCTAACATCTACGGCTCAGTTTCGAGCCCTGAGGCAATCTATAACGGAAAGAAGGTCAGCTTTCACAAAAACAGTTGTATGAAACAAATTTTTCAGCAATCATATGACCATATGGATCTGATCTGAGACTAAAATTTTAAAAGATCAACTCACATCATTATCAGCGTAGAATGGCCCAATGCAAAGGTGATTGCCGACAACGTTTCGTGCATTTATGTATCCAACTATTTGCTCAGACTTGACTGCAACCTAAAACACATATTCTAAAAAAATGTAATTTCGAGAAAATTGCCTTTTAGAGGTCACGCTTCATAGACCAATAATTACCAAATAAGAAATTCACCCAGTTGTTGCTCAAAGATCATTAAGTAGAAATGATGTTTGATGATATTTTAATAGATCATTTTGCAGATTAACTTTCACTGAATCACTTATGAAGCTATCAGCTAATTAACTGCATGAACCTCTTTCATTATTTCCTTACAAAATATGCCACTTTAACTTGAATATCGAATGCAGGGCAAGCACGAATCCTTTGCAAGCTTAACCATTTTCTTATGAAAAGCAATATGAAGCCGCGATGTTTTGCTCTAAAAAGATCACGGTGTAGGGGAATATGATCCCCAAAAATAAAAGACCCCAACAACTAACAAAGAAAAAGGAAAAGCCGACTGTGGTCACACGAGTGATTTTTTAGCAGTTGCAATGTGATGAGCAGCATAGTTAACAGGATAATATAAGGGATATTGAATTTGCATCGATATAATGTTTATTAAACTCAACTCAACCATTTCATGAATGCAGAAGATTGGAATTTCGTTATGAAAGAAAGCAATCAGCTGTCGAAAGTGTACCTCCCACACGTTTAGAGAATCGAAACGATTATATGTGACAATAAGAAAACGGCTGGTACGATATAGTCACTGTAGTCCTTCGTAATTCGATTACTTAAGTTTATTATTGTAATTACATCTTATCGATTATGATATATAAATTTAGTGTGTCTGGTGCTTTAACATTTCTAATACAAAACATTGCAACTTTTTTATTCATATTAGGAAACCTGAATTCATCCAATATATCAGTGAACAATCTCTACGAGGCAACCTCCATTGAAGTAACACAATGCCAAATTCAGTCCATGCTGCAACATCTACTATACCTCGAAACCAACTTTAAGGACTATGTATAGAGGACAAACAAATGCGAATTCCTTAATTGCGGTTGAAAAATTTAAAGTCTTCGAATATTCCGCAATATTCCACCACCCATTATTGCGGTGGCTAATGCAGCAATAAATGTTGTGCAATCATTTCACTCAGATATAAAAAAGAGTAGGAAAGGTGTAAACGACTTTCTCGAAACACCATAGATGAACTGTGCATCCTCAATGAGCTCCACGACCAAGCTATTGATAATAGGATGACGAGGGTTCATTTACAGTTGTGTTTACGAAAATATAAATGTGGAAAATCTCCAATAATATGCTTAGAAGATTGCCTATATCGCAAATTCATCCTCAATGAAGAATTACTGCTTAAAAATTTATCTACATCACTCGGATATACGTCAACGTTCTACGATGAGGGAAAACCCTTGTTAAAAGGCATAATCAAAGCGATTGGATGCTCATAAACGCAAAGAGAGTGTCAGTGAATACACAAACCTTATGAATGGAATGTTTTTGTCGAAGCAATGCGCTTAGATATCCAGGTCTTTCAATCCCAACTATATTCTTGTCGTAGTGAAGCAATTGCTCGAAAAGAATATCTTTATTTGAAACGATTGTGATTTCGCTGTCTTTTTCAACGACCGATGGCCTTAGATGCTCCACTGCTACGGTGACTGGTGTTGGATGCCAGCTGTTAAATTTATTGAAGCCATAGCGGTTGGCGTACTTAGGTGACATCCGCAGCACTGAAACGTATAACATGCTCTCGAATTGCTCATTACTATTTAGCCAGCATCCTGCTCTCACGAATTTAGCAGTAATTTTGAATGATCGGCACCTTGAATTACCTTTGGTAAGCTCAAAATTTTTGAAAAATTTCAACTGCTCAGGGCAACCCTTTTCTGTATATGTTCAAAGGACTTTGCACCATCAGATAAGGATGTGCCAACCCAAAACATCTTGAAACATTCCCGACTTCCAAGGCCATGACTTAGCAGTGCCCGCCTCGTATGACTGGGCAAGCGGTACAAGCGACCAGTCTGGACAAGCGATGCCTGTTTTAACGTTCTGTGGACTAGTAACGGTCGTCCAATGTATTAAGGCACAATATGTGCCCTGCATTTCAATTGAAGGAGCACCATTATGGTAATGCTTTCAAAAGATGGATGTCAGATATTTGGAGAAATATGTTTTTTGAAGCTACCTTCCAAACATTCGCCATAGAAGCTATCTTCCATTGATACGTCTCTGCCTGTAGAGGATTCTCATTCATTATGGCTGTCGTAAGTAGCGGTCATTGCTTTTCGCACTTCCTGTTCTTAGTAGTATGTGGCTCGGAAGTCACCAGTGTGTGCATTCTTTCCGACGATTGAGAACCTTTTGGCCAAATAAAGTTACAAAGAGAAGTATTCATTGGAAAATTTGTATCCTGTTATTTAGACGCCTAAGAGTAAACTTCAAAAGAAGCGAAACGTCGAACCTCCGTTGAGTGTGACATTGTTTCCATGTTTCTTCGCTTCATCCATAAGTGCTCCAAATAAACATGTTCCAACTCCTTTGTCACGATGATCTGGGCGTACGTAGAACACACCCACAGTCATTATATCCGAATGCTCTAGATTGGTACCATATATGGCTAAACACACCGAGCCGAGAACATTCTTTGTCTCTAAAAGTAGCACAATAATAAGTGATTGTTTTGCTGTATTCATTTTTAGAGGAAATTCCACCCGAACCAGTTTTGATGATACTTGCGAGATAGTGGTTGCATTCTTCAAAGGCCTCTTCGTCATTTACGTTGCACCGGCGATGTTAGTTGAATTTTCAAGCTAATCCATATTTTATTCAGTTTGCATAGAAGATTATCTTGAGATCTGCAAATGCTTAGTAGTCTGCAAGAATTATTACTCTGAGAGTAAAAAATCTTGTCTCTGGTTCTTTTTGCTGTGAAACGACTATGACCAAAACGAATATGCCTAGAGACTGGCCTCTAATCTAACATTTGCGTCTACGAACTTTTACAGAATGCTGATTTTTACATATTCGTTAATAACTGTTCAGAAGTGGTTTGAAGGTATTAATGAAGTAGCAATCGAGGCTCGCCAAATAGAATGCATTGGATTACGTCTGGTTATCACAGTATGAATTATTAGTACCTCGATAAAATACCGTCAACGCGTCCGTATCTTTGTTTCGCATGGACGACCGCGTTGGCTTAAATATCTATCAAATCCTCTCTTTTATCTGGGGGGGGGGGGGGGCGCTTTTGTCCTTTTGGCATTTTCTGGTCGACATCTGATTGTCGGCATTCCGAGATTTCGTCTTTTCTTTCGCATTCATTTATTTTGCATCTCGCATATCTCGTCGTTTGAGAGTATTAAATGGAAACAAAATCATGTGAAATCCCCCATGGAGAATGATACACCATTTGTTTTGTTTCGCTAATCTTCTCATGCGAACCACATTGGTGCATACGATACGATTCCAGAAAAATCGGAAAAATTGTGTACTTAGTTGGACGTTTATTTTCCATTTGTGCAAACGGTTATGCAAATTATTCCTTCACGCTGAAAACGCATTTCGGATGTTGCATCTTAAACTTGACGAATTTAAACGTAACGTGATTGTGCGAGTTAACTGCGGAATTATTTTTGTTGTACATTGCCTATGCACAAAGCTAGCTGCGAACATTTGCATGACGGAAAAAATATTACATAATCGATTTTGAGAATGACAAATGAAAGAGCAGAATCTTTCAAATAAACGGCAAATATTTCAATAAAATGTGCTTACAAATGATTGCATTTTTGCTTTATCATTCTAAAGGAATATTTTTATTGTAATGAATTTTCGTTTTGATTCAACGATTTATAATATATTTAATTCAAATTCAGTGAGAAATACCCTTTGAAATAGCGGTAAATAGAATGAATCGATTGTTGCCGAATGCTTCCAACCACATCGTATAGTCCTCATAGCTTAGAAGCCAACCTTCATCTTTATATGTCTGCAATGAGATAAACTCTCATACAACAAGTCTATGCCGTTTCGTTTGTTTTATTGGTCGCATTGAATGCGTTAAAGAATGAGGATTACAGTAAAAGGTTTCTTTGAAATTCATAAGTTGCATTTGCATATATGAACGTTGAATATTATCCATATACACCGAAAGTGACCCTTGATGACATTCGCACAATTGTGCATTCTACTTTCAACGTTATAATTATTTCTCAAAAATCAACCAAAAGCAACCAATTGCTTTGATAGTTCTCGGGTACATCTCATACAGTGGTCGGGTTAGTTGGGATATGATAGCTTATACCTCACACCCACTTGGACCACCAGGAGAGGTAAACTTCACAACGGATAGTTCATATCCACCTGGACCACCAGGAGAGGTAAACTTCAGAACGGATAGTTCATATCCACCTGGACCACCAGGAGAGATAAACTTTGCATGAATTTTTCTCAGAGATGAATGCGATGCTCACCAGATCTACAATTGTTCTCCAAACATCGGCGATAGGATTACGAACGATTTCGTATTCACTCATTTCGATTATCAATTTCAGAATCGCAGCAAGCTGTAATATATAAAATTTCTTTGATATTTTTCACTCCCAAATTCAATGGCACATAATTCGAATTTCTTAAGTTATCTAATAATTTCAAAACTTAGTTCATATATCATTCACAATCAATACACATTTCTAAAAATTATACTCAGAAACAATTTAAATGAGTTCTTCTAAGTTGTCTTAACTGAAAAAATAAGGTAGCTGTTTAACTAAAAGCCTAAACAAGAACCGCGATACCTCAAGTTGTTAGTAGAGTCAAACATAAGCACAATCTCGGTTGAATGACCAAAACGATGGTCAGTACAATACTGATTGCCCAACTGCAATCAATAGCAGGTTTAGCCCATCTCCGCGTCGTCATAAGTTAAACCTCATCTCGATTGTAGCCATGACTCAGATTGGTTTTAAATACACGTTGTCACGAATCTTGTAACCTTTCATCGGGATTAGTGACTGCTAAAGAGAAGGGGAGGGGATGCAGTCAGTAATTTCATGGTGCACGAGGTGGTCAATTATCAAAGTTAGAAAATTCCATTATGTTGGCCATCCCGTTTTTTTTCAACTGTTTCAAACAGAAATCATATTTTTGAATTGGTAATGGCCACATTCTCTATTAGGCAACGGAGCGTCTGCACCTATCAGTATCACTAGCATAGCCGTAAGGAAGGTAATGCAAGCAACTCGCTTCCACCAAATGAAAATAGAAGAAAAATAAAAACTTCCTTCGTACGAAATCACCCGATAAGTGAGTAATGTTTTGAGTTGATCTATTCAAACGTTTAAAGAGTGAATGAATTCCTGAAATGTTCAGAAAAAATTTCCAGCTAGATTTGCGTTCTATAACTTATTAAACAAATGGTACACAAAAATTTTCATTGCCTTACTTCCCACCGACAAAATTTTAGTGGTCAGAAATTTTTTTAAAATTTCAACGAGATATAACGGCAATGCTTGAAAAAATTTCGGTTCGATTCGCTAGCCTATGTCATCAAAACGTTTGTTTAGGAAGTTTTAGTACTTTGCTGCTCAGTCTTTTAGAGGCAGTGAAAGTTTAAATCAAAGCGCCGCGGCGCCGATTTACTTGCTTTAGCTCAAGAAACGGTTGCTAGTCGATGAATCTTGCTAGTAATACATGAATCGTTTTCAACTATCACAGTTTACTACAACAATAGAAACAAATTCCTTGAAACCTGACTTCGCTGCAATTGAATTCATTACGAAAACGTAATGAAATATCTAATGAAGGCTATTAAAATAAAGTGTTCAGAATTGGAGGTTCAAAACTGACAAGCAAGGGAGTGGAGAAAAGGAAGGAGGGAGAGGTACTATGCATTGTTTTGGGTCATCTATTTAATTTGAGTAAGAACTTATTTTTTTGAAAAAAAAAGGCTTTTTACTTTTTGACGCATGACAATAATTCAGCCTAAAACTCTTTGCCCCTTTCTCTCATTGCTTATAAAATGAAGCTTTGGTTTGTACCAATGAGATGCACACTGATTAGAGTTGGGTGAATGAAAAAACGAAGATTTATCTAATCGCATTTAGAATAATGATAAGAAGCACAAAAATGTTATGACTTTTTATAAATGCATCAACATGTCAACGCAACTCGCCAACCGCATTCATGATCTTGTAGTATTTTTGCAACCATGAATGGTGCAATGGTATAGAATTGAGTTCATGGTTGTTACCTGGATGAGATGTAATACAAAATGAAAAATAGGTGAGGGGACGAATGGAATAGAAGGTAAATTTTTTTGCACCAACGAAGAATATTATTCATAAGAGCCTAAAGCGAGATACGAAACGCACACTGCACGAACAATGGTTGCAGTACAAATTCCAAACTAGTACTATGGAAATCGTTGTGTGCGAGCATGTATTAAGCTTCTTATATAACATTGTGTTTCTTTATAAGCATCCTTTCATATGCCATTCTGTTTCTTTATACGGTGAATATACATCTAGCTAGCGAGTTTCCCATCATTGCAAAAACTTCCGTCATCGATGCTTAAAAATCGAAATTCTTCTTTATGTTCGCATATTTTCTTAAAACTGCGCTCAACCTATTAGATATTTCTCATGGCATGCCTTAAGCTAATATATACTGCAATTGCGTTTTTATAATGGCCAAGCTAAGCTCGGAGGACTATGCGGAAAAAATGGAAATAACTCTACGTGTCCAAAAATTGACCCTTAATACTGTAAGGTTAAATTCACGATACAACAAAATTTGAACACTGAAATGTATTGCAAAGATACACAAAGAAAGAGGGCTGAAGATTCATCTCCTCTATTCGAAACGAAGATTCATACGGAAAGGAAGAATGATAGAGAATTCGGTGGTATTCTATCTCTATGACGAGCAAAATAAATTTGACTGTGACAAACGGAGTGATAATTGAGCAAATATGGCTCTTTATTATACCGCAGATAGGCTCTTTCGGGCACAAAAACAACTGTCAGCTACAAATGCACTTTGACAACAGCGTATGCACGTGTGGATTCTTTCTACTATCGCTTGCGCATTGTGTGTCCGTTGACTAGTTAATTCACATTGCGGGCGAACCTCTCGTTCGTCTTCCGCTCTTGCACACTCTAACAATGACTGTTTTCTAACAGAGTTGGTAGGGCGCAAAAATCGACGCAATTCCGACGTAATATGGACCAATTTCAACGGTTCCAACTTGAGATAGCAGATCCTAGTGCATCGGGAAATTGTGAAAGTAGCTCATGCCTATGAGGATACTTATGTTCGTATAGCCGATATCGAAAAAGAGAAAATGTGTGTGCAACATCTCAGTGTTCAACGTATGGGGACATATGTTAAAGTGAAATATAATTGAAAGAAATAAAAAATTCTTCACGTTTCCACTCTATTCGACTGTTATATGAATTATCGGCTTCGCCTCTTAGTTGCTGTCTAGTTTCATCCTAAAGACACCTGTTCCCACACATCTGCCCCAAATTCACTGTTCTCTTGGTCTGTTCGATTGACGTTCAAGCCGTTGTTTAGCAGTCTAGCTCGTCGAACACTAGCTGCAGACTTCCGTTGAATAGTGAGGAAATGCAGTTATCCTGTTTGTTCTCGATCTTCACGGGCAATTCCTTCAGTGCACGAAAATAGTAACCACTGATCCGAATTCCTCGAAGTTGCAGTGGTGAAATGCTCAGTAGATTAGAAGAATTTTAGTGATCTACAGATAGCACATATAGAAACAAAGTTATTCTGCCTCAAAGGTAACCAAGTCTCACTTTATTTTTGCGATTGCTATCAATTTCTATTGTAATTGACTGAACTGATGTAATCTATTGTATGACTTTTTTTCGTTGGAATATAATCGTACATTTTTATGTTTTATTGTGTTTATAATACGAATTCTCTCTCTTTGAAATTGCGAACTTCTCCTTCAACAAACTGCTTGCTTATCAACATGTTTATTTGAGTGTTATTAACTGCTAACGCTGCAAAAAAACACATATTTGAGCAAGGATTTCAGCTAAATTTCGCAAATTATGCATCTCTGATGATGATCTTAAGGATTGATTTTTTAGTAAAAGTTTTGTGGTTCGACGTAATTAACTAGTTTAACAGCAATCTTTTAAAACCTCAAACTATGTTGCATTAATATATGAGTACTATGACAGCTCACAATTATTCTATGCTATTCAAAGACTTCAAAAAAAAAGATATTTAACTACTGTAGTCTATTCTCAAACTATGCATGAAATCATTGAAATCGAAATTATAAATTGTCAAAATCACAAATATTTGAAATCAAAATCACAAATCGAATATCTATTTTAGCGCATGTTTATTTTTTTAAATTCTTATTGTATTTTCTAATACCAATTTTCAGAAATAAAAGAGATGGAAAACGTCAGTGATAAGAGAACGTTTAAAGGAGCCTATGAAACAACTCATAAATAATCGTATTCATAAATATATACAAAAAATATTTGCAATATAACGATGGCTGCAGAGCAAATTGATAAAACAAAATAATTTCGAGTAAACGACTAATAAGGACATGAAGAATTGGACTAGTCCGAACACAGTTTCAGTATGGAAAATATAATGGAAGCAAAACAACGAATGAAAGCGACATCAACAATTATATTTCTATGTCTAATCGCATTGATTGACAGGCAACAATGTGTAGAGCATAAAACAAATACAGAGGGTATCTTCTTTGTCGCCCTTTCTCCACTAAGCACTAATCGTTTCTTATTAACGTCCGTCTTTCATGCAGTAAACACACAAAAAATTTCTGCCCGATTTGGAATGTGATATTTAATTGAATTAGTTTACATCTCTAAAAACCAGTTCTCATTTTAGAAAGACAGTTAATGCATAAGTCGTAGCAATATGGAAAAGTACAAGTGGGAAAACGTACCAGGGGAATTAGTATTATATGAGTCTTTTCATCTACCTGAGATAACCCACCAATTTCAAAATTTCCCTACTAAAAAATAAAACATACATAATAACGATTGCATATTATTCTGAGAACCTACACAGATCTTACATAAAAGATTCGTCTTTCTGCTGCCCGATCGATGCAAAATGAAAATCAAAACTTGGTAATATGCGTGCTGCCTTAAAAGATAACTGCATATCCATAGCTCCTTCCAAAACAGATGTTTCAATGTGAGTTATGAGATAAGAAATTATCTTGTAATACACATTACACTCATCTAATTTCGTTACTCTGAATTCAGCCATTCCCGATTTAGAAGTATCGGACAAACAGCCAGACACACAAGTACCTACGCACGGATACGACATAGCAAGGTGCACTCATGCAAATCAAATACGTGAATATGCGTAAAAACGACGGTATAATCGCTGATGGCGTGCCAGCCGCAATCAGTGATCCTCATCCCATCACCTCAAAGGGACATACAAACCCTGCCGTCTTTTGCGACCACTTCGATGATTCTGAATTCGAAAGGTAGAGTTGGCGCTTAAAATGAATTCGAACGCATAGTAAGAGGCCAAAACGGAGCGTGAGAATTGAGATTTTTCCGTAGCGGGATTGGCGAATAGGCTGGGGAGGGATGGGCTTACAGAGCGGCGATACATGGCGTGTGCTATTTCAAGCCCTACTTGGAGACATAGAAATTATGTCCTGGGAGCAATTTTGTGCTCATCGATGCTCTAAATGCTCCGGAATACTTTTATCAGCTTGCAAACCTTCAAATTTGGAGCAAGTTGCCTATTTCGTATAATTGCCAACTTTTGGCGATTTTTTCGAATTCCTCCCCTCTCCACCTCACTCCCCCCACCCCCCCGCTCCCCGCTACTCTATGAGAGGTGTGCATACGTTTTTTGGCTTTACCTATGAAGTCGCATGAGTGGGCCAAGGATCCCCTTTAGGAGATCGACTATTAACACTTGAAATAGAGGTTACATATGTGTACCAAACATGAGCTAACGATAATGATCTCCGTCATTCAATCTTCGTCAGCAAGCGAATCTGAATTTTCATAATCGGCTTTTCTTATTTAGTGATTTCTTACTTACACCTGTTGGCTGCAGTTAGCGATCTGCATTCGATCGCGTCAGAAGGACGTATGAATCACAAAGAATTCTGCACCCACCTCAACAACTTCAAATTCTCGAGCAATAATCGGCCCTTAAGAGGTAGAGGAACGCTGTCTTTCCATAACAATATTGGAGCTATGGGAACTCATTGCAACCGAACGAGCTGAACAAACCCTATGGCTTTTCATGTTTCAAACTGGTTTCTCGAACTCAAAGTATTAATGGTGTCCTGTTGACAGTTTGCAATATTAAGTTCTGAGCGAAAATAAGCTCAGACCTGCGTAGGCTGTGTTTAGAAGTGTTTATGATGTTATTCAATTGTTGTATCAATGCAAAAAATTAAAGCAGCTTCCTCAAAACAACTTTAAATGGTGGCCTTTCTCAGAATGTTGGCTTGCTGAACTGACAAGAAGGGTATTGAGACCAACGTTTATTTCTTTATAAATTCCACGGTTCGAGTGAGTGATGACCGCAAGAGGATTGATGGGAATCGGTACTATCTGGCTTTCACTACAGAGTGAAACTGTCGACAATGATTATTTTCATTTACGTTTCAAAGTTAGTTAAATGCAATGAGAAGCGTCATATACACTCCTGAAATGCAAATTCCTTTTAGCGTAATTCAGATATTAGATTCAAAATACGGTGAGAAATATCGACCCAGACAGACAGTGGCGCCCAATGAGAGAAATTCATGACTTCAAAAAATCTACACTCCTCGCTAAGCCCTCTTCCAATATTTTCAATTTCGATACCAAATTAAATTCTAATACCTGATTTTCTCATCCGTGTAAATCATCTTTGCAAAATTGGTTTTCGAGTTGAATCGATTCCTTAAAGCAATCAAAAAATTAAATGAAAATCTACAGATGAATCATGATGACACAGTGTCCTAAGCCACCGGACATATGTCATCAGTGTGGCATCAGTGGCTTCTCTGCCTCTAAGCATCGTTCTTGAAAGAAGTGTTTTTTCTTTTGTTGTAGTCTCTTGCTTGCATGGAAACTCCCAACTTACACTGATTACGCTAGCAGGTTTCGATGTGCTCTGCTACAAAAAAACTTCCTTAAAAGCTCGAATGCCCTACGATTTCCAGTCTTTTTTAAAATGGATTCAAGCAGACCAATCGCATCGAACCATCACAGACCAATAGTGTTGTCGAGTTACTGCTTTTCATCATGTGTTCAAATAACCCATCGGAAGATCTACTGAATTAACGTATATTTTTAGCAGATAACTTGAACATCTACTTCGTCATATTTTGCACATTTCAAAACTTCCTTTCCACGCAAATATTCTATTTCCATATCTTTCTAATTCCTCATTCCATAGATATTAATACTTTTTATGCATGTATGCATAGAGGAAATGCTAGTTCCATTTTCATTTGCAAATATGCAAAATTCTTTTCTTTTGTGCTTCAATTTTTATGGATGTTTGCAATCATAATAGCAGTATTTGTTTGCTTACCTGACGTCCGCAAGGTCTGAAGCAAGAACCATGGAAATAAGTTGATTCATCACTTCACTCTTACATATCAGCTAATAGATTATTAAAAATTGGCATATTGTTTTGCAAGAATTAGCATACGCCATGGATATAAAAGTGCCACTTCATCGATTGGAGATCAGTTTCGATCGTCGACTATCATCGAATTGGTTATCGTATTTGTGCATCCGTGCTCCCTGACTCGGCAATGTTGGATTTGATAATCGAGGGATTATGCGCGTTCGGTCTGCCTGCTTTGTTCTCTACGGTTCTTGTCGTGCAGTGTGCCGGCGATTCACGTCCTCAACATGCTCGCTCAAAGGTGATTCCTAAAACTGCTTTACGTGATTTGGCAAGACGTCGTTACATGTGTCGAAATCGCTGCCTTGCAAATGTGTGCAAGTTTCCATAAATGTTGGAAACTGATGTCTGTGTGTTGTTTCTCATAACCGTTCTTGGGCTTCAGGCTTCTAAAGTCATTTCTTTAAGCTTGCAACTGATAGAAGATCCCACTTATGCGAGCGCTGTATTCAGTGGCTGTTTTCTAAGGCATTGAAAGCGTCAAGTCGCTTCAAATGTCGGGCACAAAGAAACTTGAAGTTTTCTATCCTGTGGACCCTTATGGTGTGGTGTTGTCGTTTCTTCAGTGCTCTCCCTCTTATGTGTCTCCCAACTTTGTTTTCAACCTAACGGCTATTCAACTGCGAAACTATTCTGGATATGTGGTGGCATTTCATTTCCTTGAGCTGCGTTTTACCTTCTTAAAGAAAGCCAGTTGACATCATGAGCTAGAACGACAGCGTTTTAGTTGTTCGAACTTCCCATCCTGCTTCCTGCTACATTTCTGTACGTTGTTCGGCAATGCCATTGTGATTAAGCCCCATACAAGGGTTTCGTATGCCATTTTGCCCCTCTGCCCTTGATTTGCTCCTGAAGGATCCGCAAATCCCTTCTCTTTCGAGGCTTCACCTGGTGCTATGTAATCCAACAAAAGGACAGGGCAGAACAAGGTTTTTTATTAACACTTTAAAAAATCAACAATAGAAATACCGGAGGGGATAGTACGACGGCAAGGGGAGGAGAGGGGTAGTCGCTGTGACAGAGCCTTAGCACGAGTAGTGCCGCTTCCGCACCGGCATTCCTCACGCTTGACCTTCGGAAAGCATTTGATCTACAATTTATTTATCACCCCCTCTAATGTCGCTAGAATTGCATATTTTATTTTGAAATCTTTGAGGAGGGGACGAAAGGCAAGAAGAGTAAAAGCGGAAAACGCTCTCACAAAAAATCATCGAAATCGAAGAGTGGAAAGGGACGGTCATCTAAGGTGAGTTTTGTGTGCTACTTGTAAGGGACATATACAAGTATCGACTGCTCATGTAAGGCAAAAAGTCGAATAGTCGAAGATTGCAGTAGATGGGAAATGAAGATCCGCTGCAAGAATTTCCTAAGGCTTGACGTGCTTAACGTGAGTTCGCATGACAGCTGGCATGCTCACTGATCAGCGTTCCCTAATGTATGAATCGATTCTTATATAATATTCGGCCTAATTGCCGTAAGGATGACTCCTTCTAGAGCGGCAAAGGCAAGAAGTCGAAATCCCGTCATTCCTCAAAATCGAAGTCAAAGGACAGCAAGTCATCGAAGACAGGGAAATCGCAGAAGAGCGCACTTCCCAAAGATCAGAGTGCTAGTGGGAGCAGCAAGTCTTCTAAGCACTCAAATAGTCGCAGCATCAGTACTTCACAGAGGGTTCGTTTTCTTTGTTGCCTAATATCATCGTTTGAGTTTCATGGGCACCACTGCTATTGGTGGCTGAATATTTGTTGCTTTTGGTTGCCTCTTGAAGTGCTCTTATCGACGGCCATCAGATGCCTGGAAAAATGGTGGTATCCAATCTTGTTCTAGTGAGTTTCCTTTTGTTTGTTTGGTTCGTGAATTCGAAAACCTCACTTCGACAACTTCATCTCGATCCTCTTATGAACGTTCATGGCGGGGGCTAGTACCATGTCTGAAGGTTTACATCACCGTCTTCGTTCTGTTCGGATGATTTGCATCGCCGTTCGTTGGATGGTATGAATGCCGTCAAGTAACAGAAAAATACAACAGCATAACAAACATGTGTTTACAGGAGCTCTTCCGAGGTAGTCGTGAGGATGCAGGTGAGTTCATTGCTATTATTGTTCTAATAATTTGATGAAGACAGACGGGAGTCATGGTTGATCGATTATTAATTTGTAAGAAAAGCTGTTTGAAATGACAGAGAAATTATCTTTAAATCAGTAATGCTTGACTGAAGTAAGTTCCGAAGTGTACGATGGCTTGGTTTTAGTTTAAATGACCTAAAAGTGTCCGCTTGAAGCAATTTGGGGAAGTTTGTATCTATCGGTAGCCGAAGAAAGTGCTGCTTTATGCTTATTAAGGGTCTGATCTCTTAGCCATGGCGGTACTATCGGTGTCACAGTTTAACGGATTCTAACGCATTGTGTCCAATGAAGACGCGTCTGCAGTGTCTAATGAAAACAATGAGTTCAACGTTTCAGCTGACAGCAAGGATATGAGGATGGAACCAGTGGAGCTCCGCTGGGGAACGAAAGGAGGAATGCAGAGGGTTTTCATAAGAAACCCGACGAATGAACGTCGCGCCATAAAGGTCACCTAAAACTTTTTTACGAAGTACATTGTCTTTGTTTGTTTGTGTCTGTAGACAAGTGATTGATGTCATAGATCTCGCGCATTATATTCCCTTATAAACATCACAGCAAATCGAGTGTGTTTACAACTGGTCCGAAGAGTTTTCCGATGCGATGAATGCAAATTTACAGCAAGAAGGCTGCATTAGGACTTCGTAGTGTTTAGTCTGTGGTGTTTATCTCATATCACTATCGGTTTAACGATGGGTCCTTGTAGGTGAAATGTTCGGATAACAATCTCTACCGAGTCAACCCGGTCTACTCGTTCGTTGAACCTGGCCAAGTGCTCGCTATCGATGTGCTACGGCAGTTGGGTGAGCCAAAGATCGACAAGATGGTGTTTGTCACTTCAAAGGTTATATATATTCTACAAGTTTTATTCACTCTTCACCATGAAATGGCCAATAAAACCAAATGCTTTGGAGCGTTTTTGCAATAAACATAAATAGTGTCGTTTCGAGATTTTTTGTATGTCAAATTACAAGGTATAGAATATGCCAGGTTTGTAATAGGCTATGTGGCTGTGTGGCAATAAATGGCACGGAGCCGTGACCTGACGGCGCCGATCGGCCTTTCCCAGGCCTCTCATTTTCACTTCCCATCTGAGAATGCTTCTGTGCAAGGTTGCCGACTGTCCAGTGAGCAGCATTTACCACCATATTTTGCAACCTCTGCAGGCGAGTGCCGAAGATGAACGGCCACGCGACCTGTTCGAATCGGGTGAGGCGAAGCCGATGATGGTGTTGCCTTTGATCGCTGTCAACGAATGAAGCCTGACGAAGCAAACGCCCTTTCTTCTCCCCTTTCTCGCCGTACAATTTCACTCTGCGATTCAAGATGTGCAAGTCATGACAAACTGCTAGTGCCCTTTATTAGCCTTCATGACCGAATTCATTGAGTCGGTATATCCCCCGTCGCTGTGATTTCATTTAAAAAATTCTTGGCTTTGTCAGAATTTGTGGTCGGCTGTCCTCTGAACACTTTTACTGAATCAACTATTCAATCGATGTGACTATGAACAAAATATTACCACCAAGCTGGCAATAAAGTATATGTGCTTTGGTGTTATCACATAAAATTAAAGAGATAAATGTATTTGTATAAACAATGAGCACTTTGAAATGATGCCCATACTGTAAGAGTGAGAAAGTTTCAAATGGCTCATCTTATTGCGAGATAATGTGTGGGCGTTTTCGTGTAACTAGTCGGGTTTTAAGGCAGTTGATGTGTTCGTTACTCATGGAAGGCATCACATGAATTTCCTAGAAGGCAAAATGGAACGCAGAAAAGACTAGATCGACTCCACTTATAATACGACCATTCCATACATATAAAATCTTTTTCAAGGAGACGAAATGTGCTCACATATTCTAAAAAATATGTTAACAGATAACCCGACACCGTTTTCTAACTTCGCTCATGAGGCCGATAACTATTGTATACTGCTAGTGGATGATAAAACACGCTTGACAAATCCGTGCATATCCTGCGAGTATGATTATCCACGCAAATTCCGTCATACCGCTTACTTAGATCTAAAGTGACTTCTGTAATCTCCTCGAGAGTTATTAGGTCGCGTTTAGAAGTTGCTGGAGATTACTGAGCGAATTATATCCATCAATGTTCCTATCTCTAGCTTCACTAATTCTCAAGTGCATCATCCAAGGCGGATATAGAAGCATTGACACGATCCCACAGTGACACGCTTTGCAAACGTAATCAATCTGCAAAGGGTCGCATCTAGGAAATTCAAATTTGCAGTGGGTGGTTGCAAATTGCCAAGAGTAAGAAGAAAGCCTAATTTAGAGCATCGGATTCTGAGATCGCATATGGCGAGTTCTTTTGCCGCTTCAACGGTAATTACGCAGGTAGCAACAAACTGGCAAAACATGCCAACGAGTCAGACATGATTTTTGCGAACTTTCTCAAAGGACCGACCTGTTATACGGTTCTTCCCTCTATTTTCATTCCTTTTTTTTTACATTCCCATTTTCTGCAGCCCATCTAATTCTTATAAGTAAGTGTATTTCGCTTCAATTCCCACCAACCTCCCCAAAATAACTTGTCTTCAAATATGTGGTGTTTTGCGCGATATCTCCGGGATTTGTGGAGTCAGGATTAGAGTTAATGCAGCGTTGCGTATTTTAGGGATAACGTTGTACGACTTCCCATACGATGGTTTACTATGTCATGAACTCTGCCAAAGCACTGGCTGTGCAGAAGATTGCGAGCAGTAAGTTCCTTAGAACTGCAAATGTCGATGCGTGAGCTCGAAGGCTAAGGATGACGAGACACTGATGGGCAGCTTCCATCTCCTCTTGTTCCTCTGGAAGCACCTTTAATTGCCGCGGGAACAATAAATCCCTGTAGGGATTTCATTCTTAATGTCAGGGCTAAATGCGATTGTATTACTTCTTCCTTCAGAAGACGCTTGAAGGAGGTGGAGAGATGTGACCTCGACTTCCGAGGTGAATCTCGAGTGGCATCACTGCATGAAGGTTTCTTTTCTGGCGGACTCATCGACTGGTTAAAAACGTTGAATTTCCGCCACTAATGCTAGAATTTTGCGTAAAAGTGCTGTGAAGAAGTGAAGAGCGATGCAATTTGCTGACAATGGATATTCACGAGTGTTCTTCGCAACGAGTTGGCAGTTAAGGTTGCCATTCACATCGCGTTAGTGCAATGGACATTCGAACGAAAGCATTGGAAAAGGCAGCATTCATTCGACAGATATATCAAGATGCGAAAGCTATGACCATGTTTCCAATGATAGTAAACGTTGAAATTGCACCTGGTAGTCAATTGGGTACTCAAAAACCGATCTTATTTTTGCATTATCGACGTAAAATTTGGACTAGCTGTGTAGATTCTGTGGGAGGTTATGCACATGAAGAGGCAACAAGAATTGTCCCAAGACAAACGATATACGCTTTCTGCAGTTTACTGCATCAGACCAACCGAAATCATGATCACAAACAGTTATAAAGTTTGCACAATTATGCATGTGACTGTTAACTGACCTCATTGTCAAACGAAACTTTTACGGGAAGGACATTTCCTCCATTGGGTGTGAAAGGATAGAGCAACTGCTCCTCCACTCTTGTTTCGCAACCGCATACATCCAACATTTGGCCGGCTTGCGCTTGCGTATATCGCATAAAGCCTTGAGGCGAAATGCGCTCACGCAATTCGAATATAGACTGCAAAGATGGACACCCAAGGAATACTGGTGGCGACAACACGGTAAATCATTCCACTCAATGCACACGTGCACCAGAACCGAATGTCGGCCCCAAAAGCTGATTGGAAGTGCAAGAATCGACTGTTCCATGCCCCTTTTGTCAGTTTAAAACGAATCGCTTGGACAGTCTTTAGGTAGCTATAACTGCGACTAGACACCATCTAAGACTCCGTTGGGAGTTGATGAATCAGCTGCGATATTGGCGTGAGAGGTCATGCTCTAAGTTGTGCATTACACCACAAAGCTTCCTAACTCATATATTAAATATCGTCGAGTGGAAAGGGACCAACACAAGCATAATTTCGACTGTCGTCAACGAAATGCGTAGAAGCGCTTAAAAGGCGTGTTGGATCTGCACCCTCTTTGTTGGAATCAATACAACACACTCTCAGTGCCATCCAACGTGGCGTTGCGTGGCCATTAAATGCAGCACGACAGCAAAACCACACCTGTCGCGGCGATCCATCTTTTACCCAAAGGTTCGTGTTTTTGCCCATTTCTATTCGTTAACTATCTTTTCAAATCACCAACATTTTCATCATTTGCATCTTCCCAAATTGCTGCATCACTGTTTGCCGGAGTCAATGGCAGTGTGCATATGCTCTTTTTTATGCCTTCGATGAAAAACTCCTGCAATGACCTCACTCCCTCGAGTATTTATATGCAGTAAAAGTTCTATTATCGTAATGGCGTCATGTTCATGCTATTTGCATATCATAATACTTTGTCCCTAAATTCGAAGATCCGTAAGCTTCCGTTGTTCTTTTTGAAGGGCACATAACTGACGGAGGACTACAGTCGAGAAGGGACCTATAATCGTTCCAAATTTTCGAAAGCTTCCACAGTCGTAAATGAAAATTGCTGAAGCCTTCGTACAGTGCAAAAGGGATGCAGCGCGAAAGTGAATATCTCAAACGATTGATAATTGATAAGTAAAAGTTTGGAAGTGATAAGAACTTTAGCTTTGTATTTTTATTGCAGTGTATAACTGTGCTTTGTTTTGCTTTATATAATCCTTGCTAATAATTCGTATTATAACTACTCGGTTTTGTAGAAGAGAGCTGATTATAAAATGTTTTATGTTATTTTAACAGTCAAAAGGAAATACGCATTCCTAGTAGATTTTCTGATTTGATTTATAACCTATGATAATCGTTACTTATTTTTGACATTGACCATCGTTGTTGTGTGGTTGTGAAACAGTTTATTCTTGGACTATGTCAACTGAAGGCAGAGAAAAGATCACGTTAAATCTCCCGATTGGTTAAAAGATTTGATAGATGGTGGTGAATTCTGCTTTAAGAACTCGTTATTATATAACTGTTCCAATCACTGAATCCATCGCTTAACCCTCAAGGAATATCTCGGCATCGTGCTTATTGAAGAGCTTTTAATTCATGGAGATTCACTGATCTAATTTAGCATACGGAATTCATACTCTTTTCAGTCATGCATACAGTCTTCAGAATTATGCGAAAACTCTCACTGAAATTTGTGTTTTTTGCATGTGGATTTCGCATTTGAATTTTGCATAAGGGTGTGGATGGCGTTTATGCAAAATGGGAGAGAGTCAACTAAGCCGCTGTAATGCCAATTTGTTGTTCACTATATTGCGGTCTTTTCTATGCGCACGAATGAGTTGACAGGTGACAAATTTCAGTGCAATGATAAAATCTTTTTCTCATCGGATTGGATGCGACGTGAAACGCGAACAATATTTAGCAGCGAATTTGCTTTGCATTGATCACAATAGATGTGCAAGTAAAATAGAATATTGTAGGATTGGGCCGTGGTGTACTTCTTCAACAATTCGGCATGAAGAATGGTCATCAATATGAGACACTCGCCCAGAAGTCGATTAAGATCATATTGGCTGTTTCTGCTTATTGGTACGTTCTTATTTACTCATTTTGTGGCATTCGTGACATTCTTTTAACTCGAATGTTATCCAGCAAACTCCCTCTTTTTGGTAAGGCATCGGGGATGAATGGATTTGGGGGCTTCGATTTAAAGCACCAAAATGCCCTAAAATATTGCAAATCAGAGGTACTACTTAATCCTGATCAACTTTTTTAGTTAATTCTTACCCTGCCTTCACTTTACAGTTTATTGTTATTTGTATGGAAGACGCTATGTCTATATTCTCCCTTTTATCCAGTTTATTTATTCGAGCACAACCAAAATTTACTCTAACCCCTTTCCATGTTGCTCTTACTGCATCTGATGATTTAAAAATCCCATCACGGCCATCCCGAACTCTTATCAGAAGATTAGTTTAAACTGTTGAATATAAGGAATAGTATCTTCAAACTTTATCGTTTTTTCTGTTTAACGAAGTATTTTATTTCCCTGTGGGAAGAGGGGGGGGGGGGGGGGGGAGGACGAGATTGAAAAAAGATGAGATGCACCACACTTGGCCATTCCGAGTTTATGACATAGTGGTATATGTTCGGCCTTGTCTGTCTCGTAGCTCTTCATTTCGATCATATCTGTGTACAACACTAACATATAAGTGTTGTCATCTTTAAGGCGCTAAAATTTGTCGCTTCTCGTCGCTTAACGTCGCTTCTCTCTGTTTTGTATCCTAATGTCATTTCTGTTTCTTGTATTAGTGCAACTCCTTGAAGACACTAATATTCAGGCCGTGTTTCTTTGTCAAGAATTTATTGAATTCAAAGCAGAACCATTTACATTCTCCGCTGCTGCATTCTTTTAATTTCGATGCGAAATCTAATTATTATTCGAATAAATCTGGATTTTTATTTTCTAAATAATTTGAGTGTTCCTGCCTCCCCTTACTCTCTCTTTCCTATCGTTCGTTGTTCGATTTTCTTTGTTGCCACGTAGTCGCCCATTCTTCCAAATTTTGTTACACTGCTGGATAATGTAACAACACAGAGCACTTGTTCTGCACAAAACTGACCTATCAGTCTAGTGGAGAGGGGGGGGGGGGGGGGGGNTCTTGTTATATAAAGAAAAATTCCTGCTTAGTACAGTGAGGTATTTGTGATTGATTATTTGCATTCCCCATTCAGCTGACTGCCAATTCACTTGCCTTTCTCCAACTTTTTTTGAAAGGAATTGCCAGTTGAGATTATTTTTTTCTTGAATGCATGAAAAAATTCAGCAAAATTTTAAGTTTTAGTAGCTCTCCTATGGTTTCATGTGACTTTTCCCTTATATCATAGGTTATTTAGTACGGTTGAGCAATATTGTGCGACATTTTGCTACCTCACCTTATCGTTTTCACCGTTTTCTTTATATTTTACCTCTCATTTTGTGGTGTTGTATGCGTCGATGTAATCTTCATTCATCCATTTTATTTAGCAGAAGTGTTATATTTAACAGCAAAATGATTTTTGTTTTAGATTCTCTACTTTGTCATTAGTTGTACAATTCGAAGGGATTTGACATCTCTAAAACAAAATCGTTTCAGCTGAATGCACCGTTATTCGTGACATGGTATCAGTGTTTGGTGACGGTGGTGTTGTGCTATACGTGTTCATATCTTTCCGCTTTATTTCCGTCTCGTTTCTCATTCCCGTCAGTTGGCTTCGACCATCGAATATCACGAGAGGTATGGGTCACTTCAGGCGATTCAATGAATCGATGTCTGCGCAGAATGTTGTGAAGTTGCTTTGTGTGTATGAGCAGCGCTCGTTTTCTCATTTGGTGTATGACAAAGTATGTTCGAGGAGATACGGTTATCTCCTTATTTAGTAAGTGCCACCAATATTCGTCGGCAGTTTGTTTCTTCTTTGTTTGCCCACAAAGTCGGCCTACTCATCGTATCGCTTTAAATAAGTCCTATTACTTAGAGTTTTTGAATATTTCTGATAGGAAAAGGAGTTTTACTGAGATAGGGAGGAAGGAAATGAGGAAAGACTCATTTTTCTCGTCGGTTTAGCTCACCACAACAATGGCAGACTTATGTTGACAGATCATTTTTGCATTTTTATGTGAGGAAATTATTGAAGAGAGAGAAGGGCTCTTCACAGAGAGAGAAAGGTTCATCGGCGAAAAGGGATGGGTCATTCCATGTAGCATAATGTTTTCTTATTAATGATAATTCACCTGATTCATAAACGTTCCAACTGTTTGGTTGCCTATAATCAGTTTTTGGTATAACATGTTGCTTTGCTGTGGCATACCTGGTTTTCCCTAGAAGCTTTGGTTAGTTGAAACATTAATTGGGACTTTGACTTTTCGCAGCTTTCTTCCAGATACTTGGCATAGAAGGACTTGGCATCGGATTGTAGTAGGCTTACCTCATTATAGCGCTTAGGCTATACTTCTCAAAGATTACACCTTGCTGCAATCATAAAGAAGTGGAAGTTTCGTTGTGATGTTGAGGTGTTGCCGCTGTCGTTCGTTTTTGTGGCAATGATCACCACCAACAATCTTTGTCTGAAATATGTCGGCGTTTCATTCTATTATATTGGCAGATCTCTTACTACAGTCTTCAATGTTGTAAGTCATATCCACGTTTTTTTTCTTTAACTGTGAACGATTGTAGTATCGATCACGCTAACATTTCGATGAAATTTAATAATGGACCCATACTTGCCGTCGTTTTTATATAGTAAGAAGGGATAAAATGGTCGCCTTATATGCTGCGATCGCCTTATAAGTATGCTCTAAAAGTATAGTCTCGATAAGTGCCTAAGCCATTGCTGTATAGGCAGCTCTGCTGAAATCCAGTGTAATCCGTACCTGGCGCAGAGTAATCTGCATCACTCTCTGATGTTTACCTGCTAAAGACGTTCGTTTTTGTTTGTTAGCTTTGAACCGACCAAGTTGTTATTAATACACCAGCAGTCAGGTATGGGATTGTGCTCATCTAATTATTTTTTTAGGTTTGCTCCTACCTCATTTTGGGACAGAGTACTTCGTGGAGAGCACTACTATGTTGTGCTGTTATTATTGGTGGTTTCTTCCTTGGAGTTGATCAAGAGGATGCAGCTGGTTGGTTGACATCTTTCTTCCTTTTCCACTTTTTTGGTTCATAGAGGCCGCTATTCTTCAATTGAGGCATAGGAGTCACAACTCGCAGTTCAGTTTGTTTTGCAATCTGCAGTAACTTTCCTTCGGTTTAACAGGTAGAGATCAGGTAGAAAAGTAGTGCGAGGTACACAACAAGTAAAGGTGGGAAGGGGCTGGCATTGAAGAAAAAAGAAAAACATTCATCGAATAAAGTTGCAACCATTCTCGCATAGTACAAGCAACTAAGCTCTTATTTCTGACTTCGTTTAAGTTATTTTCATTTCTGATTGTAAAGTTTCTTGCCTTTTCATTAGTTGATATTTATGTGCCTTAAAGTAAAGAGTTAAGGTTCGTTATCGGTGATGGGCGTAATATATGGAGTAGCCGCATCTCTTTGTGTTGCTCTAAATGCCATCTATACACAACGGACGCTACCGGCAGTTGGGGACAGCGTCGCACGTCTTACAATGTTCGTTGTTTTATGCATTTCGAATTTTGCATTGTTTTATAATTTTGAATGCTTTTTCAGCTCCATATTATTTTACAAGTTGGAATTTAATCGGCTTTCTATTGATTCCATCTGTCTCGCCTATAATAGGAAGAGGTTTGATCTGAGAAGAGCAATGTTGTACATATGCACACACAGGGAAGATCAGTACTTAGTGAGATGTTAAATACTAACCAAATTTTCAAATAGCAGTGTTTTGAGGATGGAATATCATCAGCGGTTGCAAAAGCACATCGAAATGTTTCAAAGCAGGATTCATCCAACAGGTGCAGTCTTCCACTGCAAAATTAAAAGAAATTTTGATGTTAAATTCAGATTTGTCTGTCCATAAGACTGTTCGGCTTTTATTGGCTACTCACTCACTGTGTTTACTATATAGATATTGAGTTGAATAGTTGTGCCTTTGCGCACATTCAATTGCCTTGTATATATATCCAACCGAAAATCGACTAAAATCTTTACATTTTACTGCTCATTCTTTGCGTTTTCGCCATCTTGCATTGGCAGAGCTTAGTGTGGAAATGTGGCAACCGTGCATGTCTGTATGTTTATCTCACTGCAGAGTAGTTTTATCAGGAAATTTGGTAGGCATGCTTACATCATAGGCTGAAAGTGCATATCAACCTCAAGTTGGTCCATCAGTTTATAATAGAACTCCTGGCGAACAATGATGTACAACTTGATGTCCATTTTGCAATAGGATCGGTTCACGACCGGTTCTTCGGTGACAGATTTATAAGGGCACTCGGATCGGCTCATATTTGACCACATCCAACCGCCATCGTAAATTTTTAATAGGTAGTGATAAGATACGGTATTCATTGACCAAATGGCCGGGATGAAGAAAGGCATATCATGCCACGTTTTAAGGCACTTTTTTCACTTATTTATACACTGTGCGGTCAACGTATTCCTTTGTAGTAGTTCGTTTTTGTTGTGCATCATTTCCTTATCATTATAAAGAAAAACGAAGTGGGTGGGAAAATAGTGTTTCACTGGAATCCCTTTAAAGTGGCTCAAAATTAGAGAACTAATGTCTCTCTGTTAGTGACTTCGTGTCAAAGCATCGAGAAGTTGAAAGCCTTATAATTTCCTGGACATGTTGGTAGAAGCATAGTTCCTCCTCAAGAAGGGAAATCGGTGATCATTGTCGTTTACCCTTTTGAGCTTCTTAAATAAATTTCGGCACAAAACGCAGTATGGCGTTTGCACCGATGTAAACACTAGTGCATCATCATAATACAGTGTTTGCATCGACACAACATCTTGCTTGTGCATTTACATCACATATTGAAACTTGTTGAATATTGTAAGTTATTCATTTGAAGGTATAATAACGCGAACGCTGTCGTGCTTTTCATCCCGCTGATGTTATTTAGCGGCGAATTTGGTGAAATCATTTACTTCCCATATCTGCTATCGACCCATTTTTGGGCGTTAATGACGATTTCTGGTATTTTCGGCTTCATGATGGGATACGTCACTGGATGGCAAATTCAGGTAGTTTATGTCGAATGGCCCATTGTATCGAATTACTTCGAGAATTTCGTTTTTTTTAACCGTAACTGTCACAATTCGTTATATTTCGTTTGCATTATCCAATGATGATTGCTAAAAGATAGACCCAGTTGAATGCTGTCAACTTATAAATTCCAAGTGATTGCAATCACAACAAAAATTCTAAGTGATAGTAAAAAAAGATTTGCCACGAGTTTATTGACTTTCTTTTGTGAATTCATTTTTAGGGCAATATTCCTTTTTCATCTTTTCTCAACACACTAACGTGTAAACGCTGTTCATTTTTTAATTGAAGAGAGCAGTAAATAGACGTTTTTTATTCAACTTGTGGGCGAAAATGTTATGGTGGCTGGTGTTTCAGGTTCTTGCCTTTACAGGAAGTCTCCCCTCCCCCCTCCTCCTTCCCCTGAAACCAGGTCTTATCACAAAATAACACTTACGTTTTAACTCTCTTCACTTATTGAAGACAAGGTGATATCGGATAACGTCGACATCTTAAGGGCTTGAAGGGTCTCGCTATGCCTGTCGTCATGACTATGCCAATCGCTTGCATATTAGCAGTTTTCCACTTTAATGACCCGGATGGATTGGGCGTCTAACCATCCGGAGTAGAGCCAAACTTCAACACCTTCAGGTCATGTTCCGATTGTCTAAAGAAACGATCGATTTGTAGGTGACATCACCTTTAACGCACAACATCAGCGGTACGGCGAAAGCGGCCGCACAGACGGTAATCGCGGTAGCGTGGTGGCAAGAGGTGAAATCGATTCTTTGGTGGGTCAGCAACGTAGTCGTTTTGGGTGGGTCTGCTGCATATACTGCTGTCAAACGAAAGGTGAGTTTTATTGAACATGCTAGTTGGCTGGCTTCCGGTTACTGTTATCATCCCATCTCACTACTTAGCTGGTTAATGTAAGAGGCGGTGACGAAAACCAATGATCAATGCGCATACGACTAAGACAGTGAAGTAAACTTTCCTTTCAACAATGCAAAGAAGTCGTTGTATATCAAAGGATATCATTGTATATATCGAACAGAAGAAACTAAATACTAGGACATCGAATATCTCATTAAAATAGTTTGTACGGTTTCCAGTTGAATTTCTTGTTTCGAGTTGAATAGTAGCCCATCGGAAAGTTCTTTGATCAATTCCACTCTAGCAGAACGTGCCAAATAATCTCACAGCTAGTTCGAATAGGGATGCTGTTAAAAGTGGTTTTTAGTCATGCAATTGTTGTGTGAAAATTTTTTCCCATTTTTCCTCCACTTCGAACTCAAAACTGTTTCTGTATTTTTCCGTTGTATTAATAGCGTTCAAAATACACATTAATTTACAATTTTCTTCCTTATTTCGTAAACGCTTTAATGTTTTTCTATTATATTCGTATTTGAAACTTTTCTCGTATATTTATTAGTTATTGTTGGTATTAATGTTGTAAAAGAACCGAAATGATTTTTATTAATTCGTGGTAAGTTACAAGTTCTTTGTTATTAGTGTTAACCATATTATCACTGATGTAGTTAAGTAATGAAAAGTACTGTGCTGAATATCGTTCTCATCCCCGATCACGGTGCTTACAAATCACAGCAAAAGGTTCACTTGCGTAGTTTTCAGTGAAACATTTGTGAGGAATTTTTCATAGTCCTAAAAGACAATGCTGAATATTTGTTATTTATTGTTGCAGGAAATGATAGCCAACCATGAATCGAATGCTAAACTGCGAGGAAGTGTTAGTCCCGACAGGGAGCCGATCTTATCAACAAAAACTAATGGTGATACAAGCGAAGATGTTTGAACTTATTCTATGACGCATCAAACTTCTATTGCTTTATTATGAAGAGGTTTTTTATTATAAACCTCTTGGCAGAAGAGGTTTTTTTTACTTATTCACTTTCACCGTCGTAAGTTTATGTCATTTTAGTGTGTTGAAAGTGCGATGAACGTAACATCTGAAAGAATCAATAGATAGGTCGCTGCAATTTGGTTTGGCATTGTAGTGATTTCATTTCGATCATGAAGCTGAATAAAGTACCGATAAGTCACAAATTCCTCCCTTCAGTTTTATTAGATGCAATTCGGGAATATCTAAATGAGGCGGTACACGACTTGTGGGAGAATTGTTTGGTTGTATTGACGAAGTTTTGCTTATCAATCTCAAAGGCATTCAAAATTGGCACATTTTGATGTATTTGGCATAATTTCGTTCGGGTTCATCTACCTAATATTAAAATGCTTTCCTCCAGGTGACGATTACGATACATTAAATGGTTATAGTCCCACACGTCAACCAGCACTCACCGTCTTTGTTAATCATTTTTGACAATGACTACGTAGGTATTTGGGCGTTTCACAAAGAATCAGCTCAGGGAGTGGCATTAAGTTTTATTTTACAAGAGAAAAGTCCGCGTCATTTGTAAGCCTTAGGTCTTGGTGATGTCACTGTGACAACGATACTATTACTGCTGCAGTGTTTGTAATGTACCATAGTTGAGTTACTGTACTGTAGGACTATAGCCGCGGATGTTGCCTTTGACCACCGGAGGCTTTTATACCTGAGGTGCGAGGTGGAAAGTTCAACTGGAGGAAGCCTTATGAGCTTACAGTTACTGAATCGTTTTGTTGTGTCCACATCTGTTTTTCGCTGCTGCGTTTTGGACAACAGCATTCCCTGAATCATTTTTATTCCAAGTGAACGGCAACTTCTCTTAATATTGACAGTACGGTCGTTTCTGTGCAATTGTATAGTTCTCTTTATTTCATATTTTTTATGAGCGATTTATAAGGCAATTTCATGAAAATCTTCTCTTCACTTTAATGCCGTGGAGTGGGGATCACTCTAGCGAGCCGTATTGAATATTCTCCGAGCTGATAAGCCTAGTTCAATGCCGTCATACTTTTGATCTATGAACCTTTCGCTGTGATTGTTGATTTTATTCACTAACGGGATTAATTTTTTTTTTTAATACAATTTTTTGTGAATATGTTCACTAATTTCACATGCTAAAAAATATTGTTATTATAAATACTATTTGATGCTTTTATTCGGGATTCGAAGTGCAGCAAAGCTTCAAGTGAACGATGTGACAATATACATCCGATATCAGAATATGCACTAATCATGTTTGAGCTGAACATCATTTCAGCGGAAGAACATAAGTGATCAAATTGGAACATGTGTCCATCATGTACTTTGGGCATTCCTTATCGCTGCAATTGCAAGTCAGTTTGGACACATCGATTAAAGGATTGTTTCGAATGCAGAGAGCACACATGAAACATGAGATTACATTTCTGAGAATATCCCCTTTACATCACTTAAGTTTATCAAATATGAGAAATTCTTCAACTCGAATTCCTCTGATGAACATGGCAAAGGAAATGCGCTGAAAAAATTTTTTTTCCATAGAACAGCAGCAATCGTCTAGAATTGGAAGCATTCGAAACCCCATTGTTGAACCTCGCAGACTCATAATACTCAGCCAACTCTGCTGGACTGATGAGTGGGATGCATTGCCTTCCTCTCCCATAATTTTGTTCGTGTAGATTGCAATATCATGCGAAGCGTCTCTTCAATTAGCAAAAATTTTCTCTAAAAAAGTCTAACATCTGACATCTTGATTTACTTCATTCCGATTGAATAAGTGGTCTATGTCAAAAGTATAAGGAGGTTGGACTAATATTGATAATGGACAGTCGCAGTTCTAGTGATCGAACCTTCTTAATGCCATATCCCACGGTGAGGTCCGATTCAAGCACTGGTTGGCAAGCAAAGTTTCACTGACAGGTGATCGCCAATGGCAGCACTGAGCCTCTTCATCATGAAAGCATGTTGTATCGCCCAATGAATTTTCTTTTTGTCTCTTTGAAATTGCTGTTTCCGTTGATGCAGTACACATAAATATTGTCAGGCACAGTTGAGATTGTATTGGTCGGAATTCACGTAGGTCTTTAGTCGGTTTTGAGGAATGTTGTTCAGTGTTTCTTGCTGCATAAGGATATATGCTTTGAGAACACGATAAGGTCGCTTAATAAATATAGCTCGATGATCGAACAAAAGGTAGTAGCTCTCCATAAAAACAGTAAAACTATGTTTTCATGCTTTCAAAAACGAAACAAACTATTAGAGTTGTTTTATGCAATTTAAAAAAAAGAAGCAATAGACCAATTGATGCACAATTCATCGTGAAGGGTACTGCTGGGAGTCGTGTTTATCGTTGACTATATGGATAAAACAATACTTTGCACTAGCTTAATAAGTGTCACATTCTAATTATTTTCAGCCAGTTTTGCGTCGATCAATCATCCTTATGCTATCTATTCTTAAATGAGCATTCATGTTTTAATTATAAGTGTGCAAATCTAGCATATCAAAGCGTCAATGCAAACACCCAATATGTCAAAAAATTTCCCACTCATATATTCATCTAGCTTGTGATTATTTTGAGGGTTAGCAATGTATTTTTATTATGTGATTTGATATATACAAAACAGTTTAAACAAAAAAAAATTCACATCCGATTTGCGATGGACCAAAAAAGAGAATGGCTGAAAGCCCCCGACTAGGGCATAAATTCGGGACATTTGTTTTTTTTACATTTTCTGTACAGTTCATTCGTATCGATAATGATTAGCTGATCGGTTGCATTCACATTACGAACTTTGTAACATTCAGACTTTTTGCCGATATACGGGACGTGATAAAAACATTCCGTCCAGGAAAACTTACTCAACCTTCTCGGGCATCTGCAAAAAAATTCAATTCAATTTAAGGCACACAATTAGCAATGAAATAGACATGAAAATCCCTTTCCTTCTTGGATTCATCGCAGTGTTTCTGAAATGAAATCAACGAAATTTTATTAGAAAATCTTTTGCAATATACGGAATGATGAATGGCACTAATGGGAAAATGAATAAGAAATCATTTGTTAAGGTCCCTTTCTGCAGATGGTATTCGCATGGAAGTGTGTTGTATCTGGCAGTAGACATTAGAAGGCATCAGTGACTGAAATATGGATAATGGGGATCGTTATTCCTTCCGAAGGATTGACGTTGAATAGCAAAAATGAACTTGAATGAAGATGGAGCTATGATAATGTGAATAATGTTCACTCACAATTGAACATTGCAAGGCGCACGTTGTTCATAGCCAACTTTGAGTCCAACTGGACAAGGTGCGTATTCACCACCGGTTGCATTGAAGATTCTCGTGATACGACGCCGCATCATCGGTGGGTCGACGTATGTCGAAGGACGGCATGTACTTGAACATTCACTCCATTCTCCCCACTCGAATAAACATGGCATATGCTTGGGAACACCTAACGCCGCCTGATGTGAACGAAGTTGAAATAATGTGAAAAAACATATTACTCATAGCTCTTTAATGGGCAGAAAAAATCGCTTTAGTTTTTCATCACAGCTGAATGACACTTGTTTGCAAATTTTTGGAAATGCGGTATCCATACGAATCTATGATGTACGTTTTTGTCAGGTATTTCAACTCGAAGCCGCAAAACCTAGGATGATGGAAATCAGAAAAAACGCATATCGCACCAGTCCATCTAACGGGCGTTCTGTCTTTTTCCAGAAATTTACTCCCTGAGATGAACCATTTTAAAATGTGGACCCGACTTGCAAACACTTCTCATTGATAGTTCCGAAAAACTTGAAGCAAACAGTTAACTTCGAAGTGTTTATAATTTCTAAATGAAAGCGCATTATCGGGGCATATATTACTTTCACGAAGAATGTCGTGAATTCCATAGTCACCTGAAAAATTTTTTTAGAGCGGGATGGGATCATTACTGATTTTTCTCGACAACCAATCACTTTGCCTTGTATTTCCGTTCTATTCATTCGCCGGCGAATTCAATCGGTGTGTAGATTGGGACCGAACAAATGAAAACAAATAGCCCTTCGATGAACACTTTTTTGCCAAACGGTTTATTTTGAATAGGAATGCATGACGGTTGAATATGAAGGCTGCAAAGAACAGCGCATTCAACCGAGATGGCAACCAGCAAACTGATCATCGCATCTTCATGCAACGTTGCCTGATTGATGCTTCATTTGCAATAAAGGCATAAAAATGCTACTAAGGAGGAGAGTGGTTGCCATCAGAGCATAAAGCACCAACAGCTAGGTCAGGTAAGGCTGTTGCACAGTTTAGTGATAAACTTTGTAATCACAACAAATAAAGTTCTAACAATACCTGTCGCTTTACGTAGATAACAACACCGAAGAGCAAGATAATCGTGAGGAAAAGAAGCATAGCGGTTAACGTCAGAAAGAAGTTGAGAACCGCCAATACACGAACTTTCTTATTGCGAATCAAAGGCGCGATACGCTGCAAACGAAGCAACTTGTCAAGGAAATACGCATTAAATTGCATCCTTCGGAATTCATCTGACTCGACCATTTCACTCAATATTATTTCGATGATTCACTCCGTTGATGATCGATGGATAGTTGTGTTGGGTTCATTGGCACTGAACTAGGCCTCGCTTAAACGGAGTCAGGTAGTCAAAAATTGAGCTACCGAACAGCGTCAACTAGCCGAATGCCAAAAGACGTTAGCGAAGACACATAAAAACGAACGGATTTTTCAAGCAAAGTGACCGAGTAATTATGGCTAGAACGAGCTTGAAGAATGTAAGAATGATGCGAACTAACTCCGAAACAAGAGAAATAGAGATGTGATTCTCCTGATACTAATGTATTTTAATGGGGCGTACGCACTGAGAGAATATCATCGAGCTCAAAGTTGGGTGTGTCCCATACCAAATCCTCCTGTCCAGAGTAAAGTGTTCCTGCTCGGGATATGCGAATGAAAAACCGTGCGAGCCCTTCAGCAGGGGCACGGTACATTATATGCCTCAATGGGACATTGAATGCATTCTCAAAGCTTATTTCAAATGTCGATGCTCGGAAAAGTCAACTAAATGATTTGCAACGAAAACGTGGAAAATCGCGGTAAACGTTAGCGCTTTTTCGAGTTTCGTCACTGACTGTCGTATCCATAAAATTGAAATCTTGCAAGCTCCCTGGCGGGACTTTGTGGACTAGATAATAAACTTTATGAGTCATTACCCTGTACCAAGAGGTGAGATTCCTTGAAAAGTGATACTTTGATCCGGACAGTACCGATAAATTGTCGTTGTCATCTGACATTTCCGATAGCTGAAATTTGGTATTTTCAGAGCGATTCGGCATCCAGCCAATCGAGGTGAGTATATTAAACCTATTGGCCCAAGTAGTGAGCCAAATTGGAATTACCAAATTCCTTTCCACTATAGACTGTTCTTGCAACCAAACATGGGCCGATTCTTTTGTTATGAGATTTTAGCACGGCGACTATTTTGCTCGTCACATAAATGTGCAACGCTTGTATTTTCGATTCCTGACCAGCCAGTATCCTCTTCGGTCTCCCTGACTGCACTTATAATGACCTCTCGAAAATGTGTTCATTTCGTTTTAGGATCCTTCCGCTAAGAGGAAGAGCAGTTGAATGCGAAATACTGATGAATCAAAGATGCCTGCACGAAAGGATAATAGTAAAACTTAACAAACAGGAGGTGTCATCGATTTGATTGGCTAAATGCTATAAAGGACATTGCTGTACTTGTAGAATGCTTTCATTGGAATATTTTAGTGAAGAAGGTTTATATTACTAAAAAATGCAGTGAAATATAAGTGTCAATGAAAGGAAATTCAAAGAAAAGCGAATGTTAGAAACGATGGTGAATGAGCTGTTCCTCTCGAATACTCATAAAATATGATCGACTTATTAGACTTTAATACTTTATTCATCATTACATTGTTTATGAATCGCGAGCATTATGGTTGAATTAGCAATTCTATGTTGTAAGATCAAATGTTATTAAAATCTTCTATTGATATCCAATTGTGAAGGATAGCCAAACCTGTTCGGTATCTTCGCCTTTGATAATTTCAGCTTTGACCGCATCCTCAACGACTGTCGATTCATCGACGTTGGCCTCTGTCGGAACTGGATTTACTTCTTCTGCCTCCTCAAATAAAATAACTGATATAATCGTATCGGTAAGCAATCTTCCATCCATGTTAGTAAAATAGTGTTCCGTTTTTTAAATCATTGAATAATAGCGAAAGAGAATATGTACGCAATGAAGTCGAATATTTGTTCTTTGAGAATCAACTGCGAATGGAGGAAATCTTTTGATTTTCAACTTTACTGCAAACATTGCACTAAGTATAAGATAAAGCCCACATACCAGAACCCATCGAAAGTCTACATATCGCTTCCGTGTGTTACTAAATAAAGTACAGTTGGCAGCATTCAAGAGCTACACATTGTAAGTAAAAACCATCAAAGAGGGCTTTATCATAGAAACGCTTATTAACTTCGCTACTGAAACATAGCTGAATGATCTCGATCTGAAATGTGTCGAATACCAAAAGTAGTAATGCCAAAAGTAATGAAAAGCAGTAATGAAATCTCGAAAATTAAGCAGCAATGAATGCCAAATATGGGTAACAATTTTTGTCATTCCCCAAACAATATGATAATTCATAAAAATATAGAAGTGCCTTGTGATCAACAAACAAGTTTTTTAATGTGATTCCTTATTCCGGAACGTTAAAATAAAGTAAACAAACAAATTCACCCACAACCTCATTCGTGTCCCTCTCCTCATTTCTGCAAAAAAGATTCAATCTGAGAGATAACGAGGGAAAACCTTGAACGTCAAATCTGTTCGCACACCCGATTAAAACATTCCTTTGACATCTCAGGACGAGCACGCGAAACGACTACGCATAAACCTTGAACGAGAACAAATATGGCTTCTTGTCGAAAGCTAGATGGCGCATACTTCTCATTCGCCACCATTTTGAATAACTGCTCATCGCATAAGAATTACAGAAGCGTGATATGCTAAATTGGGGGATCATCGCATTTTTCTTCACGAATGATGAATCAAAAGACTGCATAATGGCTAAGTGAAAAAGATAGAAAAACGAGCAAATATATCAATCGGGATAATTTGCTAAGAAGGATGAAATAAAATCGCCTACTATATGCAGCACAATCAATTTCTTAAATAATAAACATCCAATAACGGTGCAAATTTCACTAATTATTTAATTCATTTGAAATGAACCACTAATGCATCTGCATAGGCAATAACTTCACTTGCAGTACATCCGAGTGGTTATACATCAGAGAATTTCAGTAAGAAAATTATTGGATATTATTCTGTGCCGACAAGCCATTTATGAGACGATTATTCAGAATAAAATTGAGTTTGCATATCACTTTGCGGTTAAATTGTTTTCAGCAAAATTCATCGAATGTTGCCTTTACAATTTGCAAGTTGAAAATGCGCTATTGACACATCATGAACATAGATATAACGCCGCTAAAATACTGCTTTGTACACGTCTGCGAATGGATTTAAGTGCAATTCAACAATGCGCAATATGTTTTGCTTGTTTTACTTGATTGATTTACT
>QEWY01001980.1:88427-108528 GCA_006503575.1 Baylisascaris schroederi | reverse complement strand
TTAGAAGTTAATGGATCAATTCAAATGTTGCTATAGAAGATCGATGAAGAGACTTGGCTGGTCGAACCACCGAAAACCGACTCGTCAACACAAGGCTCTGGACGTATTATTGAATGGTTAACGGGATTTCTTTTCTTATTTAATATGAGATAATTTGCTAATTTTAGAAGTGGGAAATATATAATTAAGCAGTCGGGTATTGCCATAAACCCAAACTGCAAATGTAGTTTTATATTCTTTTATTTTTTTGCCAATTGCTTAGAGTGTCATAGATGGCATTTGACTATTTAGGTCATAATGGTTAATGTTATGTATGTCGACGTTACAAACATGAAATGACTGATCAGCGACGTTTCTTGTTGTGGACTTATGAATATTGAAATCTTGGGGTATCTAACTTCTCTTTAGCTTATATTTTAATGAGCTCATAACAATTACTTCGCACTAGATTTCTGTTTCTTCAACAACGGGCGGTCACATTTGTGACCTGTTTCACTTTTTTTGCCTTAAAATTAACACTCCTTTAATGAACCCTAAACACTATCAACAAATAACCCATAAGGGGCAGAGGTTTTTTAGTTGTCATCGTTTCCGACAAATAAGTGCTATGAAATCATCGGTGATGAATTTTGATGATGATTTGAGCACTTCAGCTTTGTTGTTGCTTTTGTTTGAAATAATGCAACACTACATCTCATCTTTCTTATGTTTTGCGTTTCTGATATTTTCTAAAGAATAAATAATCTTTATTAAATTATGCTATATGCTAACAAAAAATTTCACATCTTATAGTATTTAGTTTGTTAGTCGATGCACAATTAGTGCTGAAAGTTTATGACGACGCCATGCACTAAATGAATGAGGAGGGTGGGGAATTAGATATGAATGCATCGTGTCGCAGTTTCACCTTTCTGCGCGACTATACCTCTGATACGGCAATCATCTGCCATTCTTCTACCGTACGTGTCGTTGAAATTCACTCAATGTTCAGCTGATGAGACGCAGTCGGAGTGTGGTCGAAACGGATGGGCAGGCGAGTGCTTTGAGGGGATCGTTCAACGCACATCGAAATTTATGTCTGCCTCGATACCACCAAGGTTTGCCATCAGCAGTATTTGGGATGGTGATGACGATGATGATGATGAATATTTTTGATGTGAGAGGGGTCGTTGCTTTCAATCTACTGACATTTGCGCCTCAGATATTCCCACGAAAATGACTAATTGGGAGTGTGTTAAAAGCTTTTTTTTCAACCGTTCCCTCCCAACCTCATAAAAACAGTTAAAACGCACAGCAACGATCGCTTATGTTATGCTTTTCTTGCTTTTGTCGTTATTTGTAATGCTATTGTTTAACGTTTAACTTGCCCGTTCATTTATATCTCTTGTGATTATTCGATGCGAATAAAATTTCTGCACTATATTTTTTTTTCGTTGATTGCGATGTAAAAATGCTGATTATGAAAAGTAACAAAAATGATTGTTAGAGATTCTTATTGCAATATTACCGTAGTAGAAATGATTGCATGTTTGGCTTGATGGTGTGCATGGTTTCTTTCAAGTTTTAGGCGTTTGCCAATCCGGTGCTCTAGCATTGAATATATGTGAGTGTCCTCGAAACGCTAATATTGCCTAATGTTCTTAATGGCAAAAATATAAAAAATTTGGGAAGAGCAACGTGAATTTTTTGGACATTATGATCAACGTTAGTCGTGTGCTATATTTATTACTGCATTGAGGATTGGCTGTGAATCAGTTGCGCTACTTTTCAAAAATTTGCATCAACGATTTGAATTTGATCCCTCTTTTTTGTTCTCCTTTTTGGCCATTTGGCATTGATTATATTTAGACACTTACAACAGGCAATCATGTTCTGAATTATTTAGCATCTCCGAGCAGTGTCCTCATCTCCTTCCTCCCCTTTCCTCCCTTTCAATCCCTCAACCGAAGAAATTCACCAAGAAATCTTTTGAGTTGACGCTGTGTTCAATTTCTATCATCTAATTTTTTATATTTATTGATACAATTGGTTTTTGCTCGTATTTTTATATTTATTGATACAATTGGTTTTTGCTCGTATAAACACTATTTAATTCGTTGATTATGATTTGTTATCGCGTTATTTTAATTTCCAAGCTACAATTTACTATTTACGCAAAGTAATGAAAAGTCGCGATTTATTAGTGGAATCGAAAGAGGGAAAGTAAAGAAATTGAAGTAAAGAAGTAAATAATAGAGAGATAAAAGTAAATTATTGCGCTCTTCTATTTCATTTTATTTAATTTTTTAACTGATTACATCGACTCAAGATGATTTTACTGCAATGTGTTTATTTTTGATTTATTTTTTGATGTCTTAAAATTTAGTTAAGTATTCATTCTTCTAATGTCTCTATTCTTATATTCTTATAGAAAAAGCTTTATGCCGCATTAGAAAACATAGCTAATTTTATCGTTGCACTTCATCAGTATGGTTGACATGCGAAGCATATTGCTTTGAGGCGTTTAGAGCTTTTTTACATGCATTTAGTAGTAACTCGTGTTAGACACACACTAATCTTTGTTCTTCAGCTGCCCCTTTCCCTCCCCTCCCACCCTGCCCAAACCCCACTATAACACCACCCTTCCCAACTTATTCGTCAGACCATCGATTGTCGAGTGTATTGTGTTTTGCACGTTTCACAAGTCGCCTTTTTACGTAACACTATATACTTATGAAGGAATACTAATAGGAGAACTATTTATATTTTCGTAGTTCGTTTAAGCGAAGTGCGACGTTGTGACCGAATCGATGTTAGGCAAACGGATAAGTAGAATTAAAGGCTTAAGAAATACTTTCTAGCACACCAAACGGCGCTTTTGCCGTGTCATATTTGTGAATCGTGGCATTTATAGATTTACTGCACATTTTGTGCATTTATTTTAACATCTAGTGCATTCATTTCAATGTTTACTGCTTTCATTAGTTTGTAATTCTTTGTTTTCTTATTTAATTTTATAGCAGTGAAGCTAATTGCTAGCTTGTTTTTTCTTAAATATTATAAATCAGCTGGAAAAAAGCCTTTCATTCTTTCTCCTTAAGCAATGTGCGAATTTCTTAGCATATTTTCAGCGTTCGATGCATTTATTTTATTCGTCAATTAGAGCTTTCCGCTCAATTGTTACGTAATTTTCTCTGCTTAAATGTGAACGAAAAACCGCTAATATTTAGTGCATAGTTGAGATGGCTATCACCGTTTTTTTTAAATTCTATTCTTTGATTAGGCTTTTGTTTTGATTTATTTATTAGATGTGAATGAATGCTTATGATAATTTTGCACATCCATTAAGGTAAAAGTGTTGAAGAATTTCGCTTAGACTTAACTCATTTTGCCTTTTTAATCAGTCAGCTCACCGTTTCTTGGCTACAGTATGCTCCGTCAATGATTGCTTGCTGCACTCAATTGGTAATGCCAAAATTGATTTTTTTTTTCGAAGAGAATATATCGTTGAGTATTGTTTTTGCATTTGTTGATATATATGCGATTAGAGCAGTGCCTATATGCATTAATGTTGCCCTGAGGAATCAGTTTGGTTTAGGGGCGATAGATGTGGTTATTCTGCACTCATTAACATTGCTGATTATTTGATAATATTAGAGGTTTCATGCAGCATAGTATATATCTATTATAGTATGCGTATGATCGTTAATGTTTTTGAAGGGATATGCAGTTTTATGTGTTGGTTTTGGGGGTATCGGGTCGATAGGGAGTCAGAAATGGACAAAGCGAGGATAGTTGACATATTTTATTTCGCTAAGAATTGTGCCATATTAGTTCATAATTTTGTTGTAATAGGGTGTAATTGTATGGAATGTCTTCGTGATAAACTCTTAGTAATTAAATTTTAATAATAAAATGAGAATATCTTTTATATTTTATACTTTGTGACAACTTTCTACATGGGGGTTCTATCTTTTGTTTCATCTGCAAATTGTTGCAACTAAGTTTGATAGTTGAAAGAAGAGAGGGAGGGGGAGCGAGAGAGTGATAAGTTGAATTTTATATGAAAATCTGAAACACTCTTATGTGTGTAAATGCATCGATTCTATTCGAGTATGAACATTTTTCTGGCTCGTATGTGTATTTCTTTGGGTTCACATGTTGTACCCATCTTTGTTTGTTAGTGGTGTTGTCTTGTTTTTGTGCTTATAATAGAGATGGTGAGATGCCCATAAAGGTGGCCCTATTGAATATCGACATTTGCTTCTTGTTGTTTTTGATTTTCTTGTATTTTCTTGTAGTTTGTCTTCGACTGTTCTTTTCCGCATTGTTGTTGAAAAAGGGGCTGTGAGATGGAATTCATTTATTGAGAGAAGAGTCATTTCCTGAAATTGGAGTTCAGCTCGGCCCCTAAATTTCGCACTTGGAACAACCTAAGCTGCAGGGTCTACTTGGGGATGAAGGAAAGGGGGCTAGAGGGCTATACTCGTTAGCGGTCTGATAAGTGCTTTGCCATAGGGTATTGATAGCGATGCGTTTCAGCGAGATATTTTCTTTCCTCTTCACAGCTCCGCCGCTGTAATATTTGTCGTTCGCCTGCTTACGAACTTCTGGTCACTTTGGTTATTGGTGATATTGACGATGTGAAGCTTTCTATTTGCTAAAATGCTTTATTTGCATTTTTATCATTTCGAATCCACTCAGTAAGCTCACTGAATGCGTTCAACAGTTAGCATATATGACAAATCTTAGCGCAGTTTCATATTATGTGATCCATTGAATCACTGTTACATTCGATGCGGGCAAATCATAGCACACCAACAAGTTTTATTAAAGTGGACCATGTCCACTCTAATAAAACCTGTTAGAGTGCTTCAATTTTTTTCGGATCTTTCTTTTCTGAGAGCAGTAATTAGGCTCCGAGTGTTTATCAAAAATGGCATTCTGCAGACAAGTCTCTACTGAGCTCGGCAGCGATATGCAAACCATGAACCGCTCAAAAATTTGGAGGGTTAGAATTGGGCAGAAGAGGAAATGTGACCGAGGCCATATCGATGATCTGAGCTACACGTAGGAAGATGTTATGAATCGTCCCCGAAATGGGAAGTCGCACTATCTAGAATTTTTGCAGTTTTAGAACTGCCTAAAGAAATCGGGTTCCGCGTAACTTCTGAAACTAGTTGAGTACGAATCAACGCATATGATCGCGGGCACGGTTTGACGATAACGACGTGAGTTGCCTTGTCCAACCATATACAGTTCTCTTCTATAGAGAGGTGGGTTTGGGGCATGACTCGTACATCCCTCACTCTCACCACGTATATACAGTCGGCAATTTGTTTATACATTTTGACTACTCAAAATAGCCTGCTGTCGACCGGAATTTGTAATGGTAGCATATACAGTTCATTAAGAAATGTTTTATGATGTGTGCTATATATCGTCTTTCACTATAGAGTAAGTAGTAGAAGATAAGTTGAAATCATAGGAGGAATGGAGATGCGTTGTTTAGTAGTTTTCATTACAGTAAATGCGATAAAAATTATCCAACGAGCGAGGGAAATCATTTTGGCTGCGAAACGTAACTTATTGCGAAGGAGGAATATTCAAACGGTGATGATTCGCATCGATTAAATCGATATTGGCAACGCGATTGAAGTCACCACAATGGCAAGCGACAAGATGTGACTACATAATTACTATGCTAGAACAGCATAGTGCAGTTAGTTTTATGCCGTAATGCTTCAATATTGCATCTTTATTCTTTTTTTAAAGCATTTTTCTCGATCGCGAATGATGCATTGCTTTTCCTCGACGTTTACAAGTGTTTTTATGCATTTTTTTCTGATAAATTCAAATTTTTAATGATGAGTTTGTATGTGTTTTTATCGAAGCGAATGATAAAATGCTGTACTATTTATCTAGATTTCAATTTTTCATTGAATGTTTAACTTTTCCTCAATTTTTTCGTCATTCTCCAAGATTCCCTCCTCTCCTTCAATTTTTTTCGACGTTCCCTATCGAATATTTTCCATGTTGTCGCATATCATCTGAAAGAATTTTTCAGCACACTTATTGCGTAAAGAATCCACTCGTAGGTGGGGCAAGCAACGCAGTTCAAAGATAGGTTTTTCACCGTTCAGCTTTTCTATAGCTCCCTTCAAGCTGGATTGATCACGTTTTCGTATGCGTAACTGAGTTGGTGCGAAGATCATGCATACGTTTTGATTTCCTCGTAGCTCGAAAATTAGCGAATATTAAAGATGCTATTTTTATGAAGAGCATCTTCGGAGGCGTATTTCTTCGACATCTCGATTGCCCGAGGTAGGACATAGAGATGGAGAACGGTAGGGCAACGAGGGAACATATTCAAATGAGCATGATCCTAAGGCAGTTTTTGAAGTGATTTCAACATTAAACAAACGAAAAGTACTTTCAGGAAACCCGGAAAGGAAACAAGTGGGGAAATACGCCAAACAAATAGCTAAATAGGCGTCTTTGCGATACCACTGATTTATATGGGTAAGTTTTATCAATTAACAATTACTCGACTAATATCTATTACCTATTAGAAGTTATCAATTTTATCACCTATTTACTTATTTATTTTAACGATTTGTTACTTTTTACTCATTACGTTATTGATTTCAGTTCATTCATTACAGTCGTCTGCATTAAAAATAGCTATTTGTTGTTCGGTTGAACCGTTTCGTTTAATAATGAGTGAATTTTCGATTGAATCTCAGATCAGATGTACATATTGAGCTGTGTACCCTTCCCCACGGCGCCTCGATTTTGCGTGTAAATCGATATCATGCTTTGTCCTAAGTAAGAAGCAGAAAAAAAAATTATTTTTTCATTAGTACTTAAGCTGCACGACATCGTAGTTCGATATATGAGTGATATGATACGGTAATTTGCTCTATCTCTTTATGTTTTCTTTGAAGCAACGCACGCGAGCAGTTCCGTTTATGCAGTAGTGGCGGTAATATCGTCGCTTAAGAGTATTTAACGATGTCTTATCTACTATTTCCTTACTTCAGCAATGAGGTGTTAAGGATTATAGGATGGATGCCAGGGTCATGCTATAGGTGTTTAGGTTTTCGAGTACAATATATCTTATGAATTTTCGGTTTTTTTCCGGTTTCTGGAGTTCCCTTATCTTGCCGGAAATGATGTTTGTAATGGAAACCGTTTTATAGTGTTTTTTTTTCTCACAGTCTTTTCCTGCTCCTAAAAGGTGTTATATGTTTCTTTCATTAAGTTAGTGACCTTGCTTAACGATGCTTAAGAGCATAAAGGGAAATGCCTCTTTATGCAAGACATTCACTCTTTTTCTCGTTAGCTTCTTTTGCTAAACAGTTGTTGATAACTAACCAAGATCGATTTTTAGTTGCAAATCGAAACTTTGGTCGTTTTTTAGTGAATAAAATTGATCTTGACTTTTTAAATTCTTTCGGTTGCAAACCGGAAACTGTTTATATCGACATTTTCCGGTTGATAACTAATATACATTTTTGAGTGCATTCGGTTCCAACCGAATTCCATCTGTAGTTGAATGCTTCCGATCGGTTATTCACTGTTATTTTTCGATCACAAAGCGAAGCATCAAATTCTAAAGGGTTGTATTTTTTCCTTGTAGCGATATAAGACGCACTATGTTGCTTCATTGGCATTTGAAGATATTGCCTGAAAATAATTGTTATGTGAGCAGAAATTAAGGTAATTCGTCGCGTTAATTGTAGATGATATGGTAGATGAACATAGAATTATGCTTAGGAGATGGGAGAAGACAGAATTTATGATATTGCCATTTATAGCAATTCGTGCCTATAAATAAATCAGTGTGATGTTCGGCAACATCAGCCAGCGATATATGGCCGAATCTTTACCGATTGTCGATCGATAACTCGGGGAAGTGGTTGATAGATTTTTAATGAATCTTAGAGTTCTTTTTCTACAACGATTTTAATCGTACGCAGCGCGATTACGGTGATATAGCAACTCGACGTGACCATAGCGCAGTTTGATCGTGATCATAGAACAAAAAGAACTGCTATTGCCCACTATAATCCTTTGTTTTTCGTTCATTCGTTCATAACACAAATTATTTCCTTTTCAGTAAAACTCTTTCAAAATTTCCAACTACCTATTGATTACTGTGGAAATGCATATGTTAATAATGAGAGATAGCCTTCGTTGTTTGGTTGGTTAAGTGCACTCTAATTCACGTTTGAACTCCGCATATTCAACAAAAAGGACCAAAATTTCTCCGCCTCTCATCGTAAACTATAGAACCTAACGGAAATATCTGAAATTCAGAGACCGGACTGGAAATTTTTCTGAATAGAAATCATTTTATTAGATGCACCAAATTCAAATGCAAATAGCTCAGACAACAGAGTTTGCAAAGAAAATGCATTGGAAAAAAAGATTTTGGGTTGCAAAATTTTTGTTGAGTCTTGAGATTTTGAGCTGCAAAATTTCATCAAATTTTGAAATTTTTGGCTGCAAAAATACAGGGGGTTATTCTTCGTTGTCAAGCACAATTGATTTTTGCACTTTGCGATAAGGAATTTTCACCGTGGAAAAGGTTTTGTTTAATCGCCGTGATAGGTGACATTGTTTGTTTAAAATTTCCCCCCAAAAAAAAGCGAGTAGCTGTAATCGCGCATGATTAGTGAGTTTGGCAATTGTCCAATTTTTTGCTGCCAAAGAAATTTCGTCATTTCTACACACGTTTCAATCGACCTTTGCATGCTCAATTCCGGTTTCTTAAGGATTTCATATAATTTTCATATAATCTCGCCTTTAGCGCATCATAGTCTAAGTCAGTCATCTTTGTTCTATTTTGTGTAGAAATTGTGTTTAAATGTTGGAATTAAGTTTTTTTCGGCAGCGCATTTGCCTGTTCTAAATGCAGTTTTGTTGTGAGGGTGATTGTTTGTTTTTTTGGGTAATCTCTGCGAGATAGAAGCACTGCATTGGCAGAAGGCGAGTGACGTTTTGCAGTTTGTACTAAGGAAGTTTTGAAGGATCAAGTTATGCTCTTTAATTGCTAATGTTGCATACTTTAAATCCGTAGTCGATGATGGCGAGTAGAAGGGACACTTGAAAATCGATGCTTCATTTAGAGTTTTTTGACCATTCTGCATTACCGCTTGTTCGTGAGGCATTCATGAAAAGGATCTTGCAGTAGAGCCTCATAAAGCCACAATACCATCCAAACGTTTTCCAAGCATATGGGGCGTTTTTTCATTTTATTTTATCATAGTAGAGGACGGCGTACTTCTTATCTTCGTAGTTATTCACTATTTTATTCGAAAGTAATATTCCAAATGCGTCTTCATCAAAGCGCTCTCTCAATGCTGGTGAATGCTTGATGACGCTATTGCAGAAAAAAAAAGAGAGAACATTTGCAATTGAATGAAGAAAAGTTCTGTAATTTCATTGAACAGATTTCTATAATTAAGAACGATTTTCATTCTATAATATATTTCTGTTGTTTGCGTTTTCTCAAAGAGTAATCTTAAAAAAATTGTTTACTGTTTTTCTACCTCGAATAGTCCTGTTGCAGTTGAATTTGTCGTAATTTTGAAGATATTCTGTGTGGTTACGGTGGGAATAGATTTAAGTGATTAAGTATGGATTGAGTATCTGAAAATATAGGACATAAGAGCCGATGGATAACATTTTTTGACTTTATTTGTGAATATAGCAGCGTTAATATGTTTTCATGACTGCTTTACTTGAAAGATGCATATTCATGAGAGCAGTTCTGTATATTATTTATCGAATTTTTCTATTATTGCAATTCTGCTTTTGTGTTTAGTTTATTTGGAAGAGCTTTTTGCGTAACTTATCGTTCTGATCGTTGCTAAAATGCTGAGATCAGAGGATTCAAATAATGAAACTGTGCTCAGCTAGCAGACTGACGTTGTCCCTTAGATGCGGCACTTCGACTAAAAGAATTATTGTTTGCATAGTAAAGCAGCACCACTAAGAACACAGTGCTCGAGTCTATTGCAACGCGTGGACATGCTATCATCCATATCGTGATGTGGTTTGGAGGTTCGGATAAACGGGGAAAATGATATTACTTGTTTTTCTGTTTGCTGAAAAAAGGTTCATATTAAATAGACGTTCATATACAACTAACATTGGTCATACAACCAAAACCGGTCAAAACGCACATCCGATAGCAATGGTCAATCTCAATCCTGATATAAGAGGGATGGCCGATAAATCCGTTGTATGGGATAAAGTTCAGTCAATTTGTGCGGTTTTCAACTATTGTATCTAACTGTGAGTCTTCTGAGTGTTTTACTAGAAATTTTTGGAACGGTACTTAGTTTACGATGAAAGATTCATAATTTCAGTGTCTCTTGTAGGTATCCCGTTCATGGCTCCCAGTTTTCCTTTTTTTTCACTGAAATGTGCATCGTTCACCCGAATATAATCGCTTTCAACGCTTAAGCAACCGAAAATTCGATAGTGCAACTAGATACCGGAAGTAATTGATGAAGTAAAAGGCTAAGCGTTTTGCCGTTGATGTTCAATAGTTTTATTGATGGGAAGCGTGATCACCTGCGATGCCTAATAGCCAAGAAGGAAGATGTTTCAGATGTCGCGATATGCATAGTCGATCGGTGTCCCGATATCGAGTAGTTCAGATCAAAACTACTATGCACCACAGAGTCATACGATGCAAATGGCGCAGACACAACCGATGCCAATGCAACGACATCCACCTCCCACCCATACACCCAACGACTGGCAACGTGCTAACGCACAACGCTAACTCGACACTGCACCACATCCCTAATAATACACAAATCGAAATACAATAGGTATGCTAATGCACTCATTAGTTATTATAAGAGTCTTGTGGGATTAAGGCTGTTCTTTTATGTTTGTAATGATAACTTTTGATGATATTTGATCGTTGAAAAGCTTAGTTGCAAAATGGGATTTTTTAATGATTGATTCCAATAAAATGAATGGCCGAACATGGTTGGAGACGATTAGATAAGGATAATGTGGAAATAGTTTGTGTTCAGTGCTAATATCTTCCTCGAGAGAATTCAGCAAATAGTGTGTACTAATTTTTTATCAATTCCTAACTACTCTTAAGTTTTTTTAATCAATTCCTAACTATCTCTTGAGTGGTAAGCATTGGCATTATGTACCAAAGTTCAAAAAGGGGAAATGGGATAGATTCATGCACGATCGATGTGTCGAATGTTGAAGTTTGAGTGGATTTGTCGTGTTCGAGTGAATGGGTCAATCGGCAATACATAGATCAACGCAAATGTTTTAATGCATTCACTAATTGCTCTCTTTAGTATGAGTTGCTGTTCGATGTTCATCTTGATGATGATGCGATTTGTGCAAATTGTTGCAATAGTTGCATCGTGGTTATATTATCCTTGCATGTGCATGTCTGTATGTATGCGTATGTCTGTCTGTGTGTCTCATTTTATTGCATTTTTTTCATCTTGCAAGCAAAAAAGAGAGGATGTGAGATTCCCCTCCCAATTGGCAATCTCCTCGATGAGTTATTGACATTAAGGGTATAGTAAAACATGCGAACGGATTTTTTCTGCTGGTAAAAAACTGCTAAATGCAGATGAAAAACTAATTTTCATTTGAGGATTTTTGCAATCGATTGATCACTTGCCATTATTGGCACAGAATATTGATGCAACCGGTTGGTTTATTGCATGGTGGGGTTAAGTTGAGTGAGGTTAAGTTCGAGCTCGGGTTGACACCTAAACCGAATGGTTATCGTAAATGAATGCTGTGTTTCTGCCAGAGTATTGAGCGTGATTGATCAATAACAAGTGCACCTCTAGGCCGGGATGCGGTCGCTCAAGTAATAGTGCAACAGAGTTGTGTTCCTTTCCTCCTTTTCTCTCTCGCTCACTCCCTCTCTATCTCTCTCTGTCTTTGCTCACTTGTCAGAGTGCGTGCTTGTGATCGCTAGCTAGTGCTGTGTCTTTAGGAACGTCGTTAAGTTCAGTGTCATTCTATTCATTTGTGCTTTCATGTGCATGGATATTCCATCAGATATTACCCGCTTACTCGAAAACTTATCGAAGTATTCCAAGTCCGACCTCATCCCCAGGTGCTTCTTCTTTTTGCATAACAGTATTTATAATGGTGTTGTAATTGTTCACTTGTGATAGTATTGAATCGACATCTAATCGTGAGTGATTGCTTCGGAGTTCTTTGGACATTTTTATATCAGAAGAAGTACTGTAACTATCTTCCTAAAACCTCTTGATTTTTTTTTTTTGCACAATTGACGCGCTATTGTTCCACTGAAATAACTTCGATATATTTTTTAAGCGATTGTGGTAGAAGAAACATCCGTCGAGTGGATGGATGACCAAGACTTGAGGGCACCTAACCTCTCAACTCCCTCTATTTTCTCACAAATTTTCCTCTATTTTTTATTTGCTGCTATTCTCTGACATTTCTGTCATTCGTATCTTCTTTTTTAGCGTGTCATAAATTCCTTCTAAAATTATAGGTGAATTTATTCACTGGAGAATGTAGAAGTGTCACATCCAGAAGAGGTAAGTGGCAGCCAGCTGTAAGAAGCGCTAACTTTTGTTGATACGCGGTGCGTACGTCGTTTCGAAGAGTGCATCAGGCACCGCGGCTGGTCTCTCTCGTATGGCACAGCTTTCACATTGTTTCGCCCACCAATGAGCGCCAACTTCACAGTGTATCGGCTACTTATTGCTCGAACGTTTATTTTTCCTCTCATTTGTAAGCGTTTTAACCCTCACTGGCAATATTATTAAATCCGAAGCGAAATGTTTCATTAAAAAGTGGTAATAGATTGATAAAAGGCTACATATTAATGGTATATTTTCATATGGGGTATACCAGCATGTGGGCAGGCGTGAAAATGTCAGAATTAGGAATGTTCAATTAATTCGTTTCGTATTTGCTCTTCATTTTTTTCTTTTGTGATTTTAGGTCGTTATTTTCGTATTATTTGCAGCGCATTCTATGTAGTAATCCAATTGTAACCATTTATGTAACTTTTTCAGGATGATGAGCAGATGCGCCATTTGCAAGGAGAGCTACTCTTCGATTTGGGTGAGTCATTCATCTTGTACTAGGGATTATAATCTTAGAGTGCCTCGAACATTCTATGAGCGGAGGTTCAGATCCTGAATCGCTTATTTCATTCACCATTTCTCCTTCCCCATCCTCTCCTTGAGTGATGCAGGCTAATATACATCATGGGGGGCTCATATGTCTCGAACCACCTTATTCTTTGATGGTCTACTAGTATCCAACAGCGCAATTTACGAAAGGTAATCCTGAGGCAATAGGCGCACTAATTTTTTTATAGGTTTTTATGTCCGGGCAGATGCCGTGAAGATTGAGGTTAGCGAATGATTTATTCTCCAAGTGTCCGCTTTCACCAAAAGATCTGGAAGGAGGAAAGGTATTTTGACTAAATTGTTTTGTTTATTAGTTATATTATATTTGTTTACAAAGTTGTATATTTTATTCGTAGAACTAACGCTAATCAATGGATAACTCTATGAGCATTTACGCAAGTGCACTCCATCGAAGCGTATTTCGACGGAAAGCAAATTGCATTTCTGCAATCAAAATTCGAATAAATACATCGACGAAGTGATCCTCTATCATTCATTTTTGTCTTTTTTTTTTCTGATTTTTATCAGTTAAAACACCCCAACCGTCAATATTTGAATTCAGTTTAATTTTCGTGTATTCGATGATCAATTAAAAATGCAATCTTTTTTATTTAAATAATTGCATATTATTTGTGTGAATTGTTTACAACTTGTTTGCGCAGTTTATTTTGTACAAAATTTTATCGGCATAATCTCATAGGGCAAAACTCTTAGCTTGACGTCGCGGCCATTGCACTCATTCAATCACAGTGCATTTGCATCAATGTGATGTGAACGCATTGCTTGTTTTTGCGACCGTTGTGTTGCGTATCGTTTCGTTGCTTAGATGCGTTTTGTTGCCCTCTCTTGCGGCCTTTATCGTGTCTCCATTTTGTTGCAATAAATTCCTTCCTTTACTTGTTGCTATCGGTATTCTTAAAAAAATAAAAAACAACCTAGTGAAGGGGAAACACGTATCGAATTCGTTCCTCCGTATTTACATAATCATAAATGCATATTGTTCTATTTATGCTATTTCGTAGTAATATATTTCTTCACAGCAGCTCTCTCATCAATATTTGTCTATTGTGCACGAACCAAATCACATTAGAAAGGTTTTCCTAGTCGACCACCAGTTGCATCCTGGAGCATGGAGAGGTGTTTTTTGTCATGTGATGCACGGATACCTGCGGAAACGCACATTATGAGTTTTTAATTGCCTTACGCTTCATTGCCTTACGCGAAGCGTAAGGCAATGAAAAACTGTCCATCTAAGCAACGAAACGATACGCAACGCAACGGTCGTAAAAATAAGCAGCGCGTTCACATCACATTAACTATGAGCCGTACGATGCATTGACGCAAATGCGCTGTGAATGAATGAGTGCAATGGTCGCGTCGTCAAGCTAAGAGTTTTGCCTTATAAGATCATGCAGGTAAAATTTTACTCCAACACTTTACCCATTTTCATTTGCCGTCTTTAATTGTTTGTGTTTAATTTACTGCACAAATTTGAAGAGTAAACTTTTATATCTCATATTTGCTTCAGGTGGAAGATGGGTATCTTGGGGCGTCCCGCTCAGAATGAGTGTCCCCATTTTTCTGTGCTATCAAAAATTTTAAAGCCACAACATTGTTGGAATGTGAGAGTTGTCGTGAACATCGGTCTGGCTAAGTGGGAAGAGTGTTCTTGTACCTGTATACCTGACCCAGCAATGCTCCCTCCCATTTTAGAACACCTGCTCAGATGCAATTCCAAGTGTGCTTATTATACGTACTGAACTTTTGAATGTTATATATGATTGGTAAACACGAAATGTTTTATGCTTAAGCAATTATCAACCCTATTAGCACAGTGCATTTATCATACTTTCAATAGGTGTAAGCTGCAAGTTGCATTATCAGTGGAAAAATACCGATTTCTCCGCATATAGCTCGGTAATTTTTCTTTGATATATGCCCTTTCGTTCTCATCTCTCATCACTCTTGAAAATTGTGAACCAAGTTAATTTTATAACATGCACGTTCGTTTTGACATGGCCGACGCCATAAGCTGTAATATTTGTAAGCGCACAAATACGATAGTGTTGTTTAAGGTCGCATAACGGGCAACGTGCATGGAAAGGGTGGATCAGTGCATATGTACGGTGAGAATTTCTATGGCGGTAATGGTATTGTGGGTGCACAGCAGCCACTTCACATCACATTAACTATGAGCCGTACGATGCATTGACGCAAATGCGCTGTGAATGAATGAGTGCAATGGTCGCGTCGTCAAGCTAAGAGTTTTGCCTTATAAGATCATGCAGGTAAAATTTTACTCCAACACTTTACCCATTTTCATTTGCCGTCTTTAATTGTCGTTTATGTATGGTAACTTTTTTAAATAACTTTACCATTTTCAGATTAATATGTAATTGAAATGTTCCTTTTAGAATTAAGTAACGAGGAGAAATATTCCTTTTAGAATTAAGTAATGAGGAAAGGAGCGTAAATAAGTAGGGTGATTTGGTGCTTAGTTGATCATATGGCGATAGTTTAGCTAGCACCTTAACATCAAACCATTAGGTGAGTTGACCAAACAAATATTATGGCCAAAGAAAACCTATCTAGCCTACAGCAAGACGATACACAATCACCATCGCAGAATGTAGGATGAAAAGTGAATTTGAAAGAAGGTAAAATGCTCCTTCAATTCGTGCAGATCGCTTGTTGAATTGTTCTAATAAAGTTTCGTCACTGCTATTACAGTATTACCTCAAAGGGTGTATCGCGGGTCCCTCGTAAGTGTATGGTAGCGAGTGTATTTATTTATGCGGTAAGTGGATGTGAAACAATGATTGAATTTTACATTTGCCTTTTGCACTTAATGGTGGCGATGTTACTTAGGGTTGTTGACATCGTTTACATTCACTAGAAAATTGTCAATACTTTTAGGCTGATATTATGTGTTTAATTTACTGCACAAATTTGAAGAGTAAACTTTTATATCTCATATTTGCTTCAGGTGGAAGATGGGTATCTTGGGGCGTCCCGCTCAGAATGAGTGTCCCCATTTTTCTGTGCTATCAAAAATTTTAAAGCCACAACATTGTTGGAATGTGAAAGTTGTCGTGAACATCGGTCTGGCTAAGTGGGAAGAGTTTTCTTGTACCTGTAACCTGACCCAGCAATGCTCCCTCCCATTTTAGAACACCTGCTCAGATGCAATTCCAAGTGTGCTTATTATACGTACTGAACTTTTGAATGTTATATATGATTGGTAAACACGAAATGTTTTATGCTTAAGCAATTATCAACCCTATTAGCACAGTGCATTTATCATACTTTCAATAGGTGTAAGCTGCAAGTTGCATTATCAGTGGAAAAATACTGATTTCTCCGCATATAGCTCGGTAATTTTTCTTTGATATATGCCCTTTCGTTCTCATCTCTCATCACTCTTGAAAATTTTGAACCAAGTTAATTTTATAACATGCACGTTCGTTTTGACATGGCTAACGCCATAAGCTGTAATATTTGTAAGCGCACAAATACGATAGTGTTGTTTAAGGTCGCATAACGGGCAACGTGCATGGAAAGGGTGGATCAGTGCATATGTACGGTGAGAATTTCTATGGCGGTAATGGTATTGTGGGTGCACAGCAGCCACTCGGCACGGGGATAGCGTTCGAGATGAAGTACAAGAAGCAGAAGAATGTTTGCATCACCCTATTCGGTGATGGTGCCACCAACCAGGGACAACTTTACGAGTGTAAGCGTTCGCTTCTCATTTATTTAGTCATTATTCGCCAAAGATAAGATTTGCTAAATTCTGTGATCTCGAGAATGAAGCATACGAAACGTGCATCCATTACGTTGTTTTATTTCCACATTTCCAAAGGAACTGTTACCACAACTTTGGATCCTTTTTTATGAAACAAGTGAAACTGTTGATCTGTGTTTGCGGCTTGACTGTGAGGATAAAAGATAATATGGGAATATTCGATAATATGGGAATATATTCAAATGGAAGGTGGGTATCATATCATACAGGTGAAGTTCCGGCCACGTGCATGAATAGGTGATCATCTTACTTGTGCGTAGTTATGCATATTCGCGTCAGTTGATGAATGTTTCAGCGATGAACATGGCTAAATTGTGCTGTACATGTGTGAAAACAACGGATACGGTATGGGCACGTCGGCAGCTAGATCATCGGCCGGTACCGATTATTACACGCGCGGTGGTTACGTTCCAGGGTTCTGGGTATATTCACTTGTCAATATCTACGGAATAACTAATAGCAGTTGCATATTTCGAATTTGTTTCTTACCGTGAATTGTTTCCCATTTACTATGTTCAAGAGGCATGAATTCACTAACCCAATTTAAAAGTATTGGCGTAATCTGGCAACCGATGGGATATAGCACTGTAGGATGGGGATTCCGGCTGAAAAGAGTAGCGAAGCGTATAGTCACTTTACGACGTCTCAAAAATGCCGATAAACCTCACTTATTTATGAAGTTAGGGGTTGAGGAATGTTGTTCGATTTACTTGTTATGAAGGATTCTGTGCACTTTAATCTACTGGAAAACAGAGACCATTTCAGGAAATCAAATTTTCTAATTGTTGCTCTGATATGTTTCCAACGTCCTCTTTGAATTCTCAGGGAATCAGCAGTCGGATAATTGTTGCTTTGAAGTGTTGTTTGCATAAAAGTGTTGTGCTCTTTGCGATGACCTTTGTGGCATAAAAGCAACGAAGAATTCGGGTTATCGCACTGGAATTTCAATTTTTTTTTCTAACAGATATCCGAAGACGAGGGTATCAGTGATTGGTTTATGACCGCGATGTTGTGGTTTTCCTTGCGTTCGAATCCTTGTGGGATTATAAAGGCTTCCAGATGTGCTCTTTCGGCTGGTAATACTTCTTGTTAATGATTATTTCTTCGCAGGTCGATGGTATGGACGTATTGGCTGTGCGTCAGGCAACCCGATGGGCGAAGGAGTGGTGCAATGCGGGGAAGGGACCACTCATGATTGAGATGGCCACTTACCGATATGGTGGTCATTCGATGTCTGATCCTGGAACAAGGTGCGTTTGTTCTCGATTCAAGTCATTCACTTTGTTTTTACTGTTCTCTGCATTAAGTTCTAAAGAGGAGAGTAGTGCAGAATGGCCAAGCTCTAGGCAGTGGGAAGTAGCTGTTTTCAGGGAGATGATCAAATTCGCGAACGTATTATCGTATCCCAATCACACATGAACATTACCCAATTCCTGACTAATTTCGAGCAAAATGTTTAGGGGGTATGCGGTCTTTGAACGTGGTTTTTAGGTGATTCTTCCAGGATTTCCACTTAAAATGACCAGTTCTAGTGCTTTATTCTTACCATTTTATGTTCCTTCCAGTAACTGCTTCAAAGTCTTTATCCCCTTCTCCGCTACCTCCCTTTTCCCTGATGGGTGAGGAGAATTTGCGCATGTGTGGTTCGAATTTGAGGTCGCAGATCCAGGTAGTTCTATTGCTGTTCCAAGCGTCATTGTACTGAAGTGAATTTTTTGTGGTGTATAGTGGTCAGTTGGATTTACTGGTAGACTTGCAGCTACCGAATCCGAGAAGAGATCCAGGAGGTGCGAAAGACCAGAGATCCTATCACCGGCTTCAAGGACAAAATTGTGACGGCCGGGCTTGTAACGGAGGATCAGCTCAAGGAAATTCGTAAGGAGGTTGGTTTGTTCTTGCTTCTTTTCGCATGGATGTTCATTTTGAGTGATACCATGGGTTTGCGTCTTGGTTTTGAAAAAGAATGACAGCAGCAAGGTTGGAGGCTTCAGCGGCGAGTCATATAGATAAGAAGGTGAATGGGTGTAACGATGTGCTGTACTGCTGAGCAGATCCATCCGTACTAATTAGGGAACGTCGTTGGTGGGTTGGTATGCCAATGGAAGTAAAGCTGATGTATGCCTATGCTTATCTTCTGTCTTCGTGGTTCCGTCACATCGGCATCGTGATGGCTTCAGGAACTGCTTTATTAATATTCACTGTTTGGAAGGACATTTTAAAACAACTGTTTATTCACTTTAAGAGATAAGGGTCAAAAAAAAGGAGTTAACATGAGCTAAGCAGGTTCTCGGCTTTTGTGACTACTATTCATCGAGGTGAATGTTTCCAGTATTTCTTACTGAGTGTATAAAACCTCGCAAACCCGACTCCTGAGTGCAAATTTTCATCTAGAATTGTTGGTCAGAGTAACAAGGAGTAATGAAAGGTTTGAAACCTTCGAGAGGGGTGCAGAACGGTCGCTTTGCATACTGCGTTTATGAAGCGTTTGATGCGACGATGGTTACACAGCTTTAGCTTCGCAAGGTTCAATGAGCTGCGTATCTGCATTCATCGCCAAACATGTGAAATTGCAGGTTGACGCAGCGGTCAAGCAAGCACATACAGACAAGGAGGCACCAGTCGAGATGTTACTCACCGATATCTACTACAACACATCCCCACAGTATGTGCGATGCACCACTGAGGATGTTCTGCAGCAGTACGTCACCTCAGAGGAGGCATTCAAAGCACTCAACAAGTGAACTCATATTGCTCACTCGATGTTGTTCTCCCATCTATATGTCCCCATGCCCTTGCAGTCAACCAATACTGCGGGTCCACTTATATTCCGATAAGTTGTGTTTATATCCTGACCCTGGTGCAATGTAGTGTTGTGACGGAGATGACGCGTTTGTTTTGTGGGAGGTGTAAATCGACTGCGAGGGGGTGACAATCTTCGTCGTGGTCGTGTTAGTTGCTGTGAGCTGAGAAAGTAACATGTTTACGATTCTGTAGCATGGTTTGAAAATTCAGCTTGTTTATTGCTCCCATTGAATCATTTTCTAGCAGTGAACCTATTTGATCGAATCCGGTTCGATATCCTTCTCGTCCGTTCACAGTTGGTGTTCGCAGTAGCGCTTGCTGTAACAATCTT